>CAJUYH010004745.1:0-25854 GCA_910591685.1 Galerucella tenella | reverse complement strand
CCTATAATGAACAACTTATTATACAATGCTTCGGTTCTAGAAGAAGAAATCCCTCCACTTCTTGTCGTTAAAGTTTCTGCTACAGATGCAGATTCCGGCGAAAACGGTAAAGTCAAATACAAACTTTTGGACGATTTCGAAGGAGCTTTCGAAATAGACGCCGAAAGCGGAGAAATATATACAAACACTCTTCTAGATCGAGAGGATATAGCAAATTACGAATTGATAGTAGAAGCTACCGATCAAGGTTCACCGCAACTTTCCAGCACAGCAACTGTTCTCGTTACCGTTTTGGATAAAAACGATAATCCTCCACGATTCACAAGATTATTCAGCGTCAACGTAACGGAAAACGCGGAAATAGGCTCATTCGTCATCAGAGTTACGAGCTCAGATCGTGATATAGGCGAAAATACAAACGCAACTTATATTTTTACGGAAAATCCCGGAGAAAAGTTTAAAATAGATCCGATAAGCGGTAACGTAACCGTAATTGGTCACTTGGATAGAGAACAACAAGACGAGTATATTTTAAAAGTAGCCGCAGTCGAGTTAGCTTGGACGGCGGAAACACCAATAACAATTACAATACAAGATCAAAACGATAACGCACCAGAATTCGAACAATCCTTCTACAGTTTCAACTTCCCGGAACTTCAAAGACCCGTAGTCTTTGTCGGACAAGTTATGGCAACAGACAGAGATAAACAAGGACCAAACTCCGTAATAAGTTATTCGCTACAACAACCTTCCGATCTATTTACGGTGGATCCAGCGTCTGGCGAGATTTTTAGCAAAAGAAGCCTTCGATACAAATACACTCCTCTTGAATCTTCGCCGGAAAATACCTACGCTTTAACTATACTGGCTACGGATAACGGAAAACCGCCTATGTCTTCCGAATGCTTAGTTAGAGTCAACGTTATAGATGCTAACAACAACGCACCCAGCTTCGAACAACAAGAGTATCTTACACCGGTACCTAAAGATGCAGGTGAAGGTCAAGAAGTGCTGAGAGTGGTAGCCAAAGACGATCTAGATGTTGGTGTCAACGCCGATATAGAATACACAATTATTGGTGGAAACGGTTCAAATAGCTTTGCAATCGATAAAATCACCGGTTGGATAAGATTGAAAGAAAATGTATCCAGCGTCGGTACTGTTTATATCCTACGGATTCGTGCCACCGATAAAGGAATTCCACCACAACACACCGAAACGACGGTAACTTTAATAATAACCGGAGAAAATAAATACAGTCCAGTATTTACGGCGGTCAGTTACCAAGTTATAGTACCCGAAAACGAACCGTTAGGCTCCACTATTTTAATAGTCAGCGCGTCTGATAGAGATCAAGGTCCGAACGGTATGGTGAGATACAAAATATCCGCCGGCAACGAACGTAAAGAATTCACCGTCGATACTGTGACCGGAGCAGTCACGATTCTTCAATCTCTCGACTACGATGCAATCCAAGAATATCACTTGAACATCACGGCGGAAGATCTTGGTTTTAAACCACGACGAACAACTGCTATGTTGACAATTACCCTCACTGACATTAACGACAACGCTCCCACGTTCGACAAGTTGATATACGAAGCTTATTTATCAGAAAATTTGCCATCAGGAAGTTTTGTTTATAAAGTTACCGCTGTTGATATAGACTCACCGAAAAACGCAATCATAGAATATTTCATAACCGACGGTACCGACAAGGAAGTTTTCTACATAAATAAAACAACCGGAGTAATAACTTCAAAAATTACGTTCGACTACGAAGAAAAAGATCAATATACTTTAAATATAGTCGCTGCTAATCCTGATTCTTCGATGTTCGGAACCACCTCGGTTAAAGTACATATCACAGGAGTAAATGAATTTTTCCCTAGATTTATACAACCCGTATTTCATTTCGACGTGTCAGAGTCGACCGAAGTCGGAACTAGAGTCGGTACCGTTCAAGCAACTGATCAAGACAGCGGCGAGGACGGTAAAGTGTATTATCTCCTAATCGGATCCAGTAACGACAAAGGATTCAGCATCAACGCAGAAACAGGAACAATTAGAGTATCGAGAAACCTCGACAGAGAAACTCAGAGTCGCATAGTTTTAACAGTAATGGCTAAAAATGCAGGAGGTATACGCGGCAATGACACCGACGAAGCTCAAGTGATAGTAACCGTACAAGATGGCAACGATCCTCCGGAATTTTTACAAAACATATACGAAACGGAAGTATCCGAAGGAGTTAGCGTTGGCACGAAGTTAATATCGGTCAAAGCGATAGATAAAGACGTTAGATTACAAAACAATCAATTCAGTTATTCAATAATCGGTGGAAATATCGAACAAGCTTTCAAAATTGATCCTCAGACCGGAGAAATACAAACATCCAAGGCGTTAGATAGAGAAACCATCGGGATGTATTCGATAGTAGTAGGTGCTATAGATACCGGAATACCTCCTCAAACTGGTACCACCGTAGTAAAGATCCACGTAACTGATATCAATGATAATGGTCCGGTATTTGATCCTGCACCTGTAGGCTATTTACTAGAAAACAAACCGGCTAACACAAAAATTATGACACTTTCCGCTAAAGATCCCGATCTACCACCGAACGGCGCACCGTTTACTTACCGGCTTGTCGGAGGAAAGCACAAAGATTTCGTTCGAATCGACAAACATTCTGGAATCGTCGTTTCGACAAGGGTAATCGACAGAGAAATTATTCCAGAACTAAATATAATAGTAGAAGTCGAAGATAATGGTGTGCCGAAATTGAAATCGCAGCACGTCGTTAGAATACAAATACAAGACGAAAATGACAGTCCTTCTAATTCCAGATCGGTACACGTAATGGTATACGTATTTAATGATTCATATCCCATAGGAAAGATCGCCGATGTCCATCCAAACGATCCGGATTTGATAGGGGATTATACATGCAAAATTGTACAACCGCCTCTACCAAGTATTTTAACTATTCCATCGGGTTGCAATTTATACACATCGAAAATCACACCTAGTCTAGGATACTCTCTTTCCGTTTCCGGAAATGATGGCAGACATTCGGATGTTATTTCCACTGCAAGCGTAGAATTTATATCGTTCTCTAACAAAACTATAGATAATTCTATTACTTTACGAATAGCAAACGTTACATCAGAAACTTTTCTCACGCACTTTTACCGAGGTCTTTTAGATATACTAAAAAGTATTATGAATTTTGACGACACTCTCATTCTATATAGTTTACACGAGAACAACGACGGCCTGGAAATAACGATGGCGGTCAAGAGCGGTAACAATTACAAAACCAAACTTCAACTAATCGAAAAAATTCAAAATAAGCGAGAAACTCTTGCAAATTTATTTCAAACGAGAGACGTTGTGGTAGGATATTCACCTTGTGAGGAAAATACTTGCGAAAACGGAGGAATTTGTCTGGAATCTATAGAAGTAAGAAAAACGACAGTAATAACAGACAGTCAAAATTTAATCCTAACTTCCCCACTTGTAACACACGAATATAAATGCCAGTGTGCTAGCGGATTTACCGGCAATACTTGTAACAGAAGACAAGATCCTTGCGTACCTAATCCGTGCAAACAGGGTGGCGTATGTAGAAGACAAGGTTCCAACTTTCACTGCGTTTGTCCGCCCGGAAAAGATGGACGTCATTGTGAATCTCAAAAAGATTTTGCTTGCTTCGACAATCCTTGTCAAAATGGAGGTTCTTGTAGAGAAACACCGGACGGATCATCTTTCTTCTGCCTTTGTAGATCTGGTTACAAGGGTAATCAATGTGAAGTTTTGGCAGACTTTTGTAGACCCAATCCTTGCTTACACGACGGACTTTGCATTAGCCTAAAACCCGGTTATAAATGTAATTGCGTCGATGGTAGATACGGTAGGCATTGCGAAAAAACTACCTTTGGTTTCAACGAATTGTCTTATATGAGTTTCCCGTCTTTGAATACCGCCACCAACGATATATCTTTCATATTTTCCACTACGAAGCCCGACGCTTTGCTCGTTTACAACTACGGACTGCAGACCGGCGGTCGAAGCGATTTTATTGCAGTTGAACTTATACACGGCAAAGCGGTATTTTCGTCGGGTGGAGCAAGGACAGCCATAACGTTAGTTACCGTCGAAGGACAAACCAGTAATTTGGCTGATGGTAATTGGTATAAGATAACGGCTACACGTAATGGAAAAGTTGTTTCTTTGAACATTGGAAGTTGCACCGAGCACGGAGATGTCTGTGAAGACTGCAAACCTGGTGATGATACTTGTTACGCTGATGGAATTGGTCCCAGTGGGTAAGTTGATATTTCGTCATAAAAAAAAGTTGAAACAGGCAGTGAAAATACAAATTAATTAACCCCATTTTACAGTTACTCGAACAAAAAACTTGTGTCACATTAGCTTATTGATGATGGTCGCGTTCATCCCAAACAAAATTGATCAGGTAGCGATTTTTAGAGTGATCCATCAGTTCGTAATTCTGCTGAACGTGCTAATAAAACCATCGACATATATGACAAATGTCAATGAATACAACAACACAATTTTACTTGACAATTATTTATTCATTTTTGATTTTAATTTAGTCTCATAGTTATTACCAGTGTTTTGTGAACTTAGCTATCCGTGATCATCGACAACGAAAAATTAGTGTGTTTCGTGAAAAATGGATCCCATTCAAGCAGCTATTGTAATTACCGAAGAGGACGCTCTAGATGTAGGTCTAAAAGTATGCAGCGCTGTAGACCTTCTTCAACCCATAGAACAGCGTGAAGTTTGGGAAGAAGGACGTGATCGGGAACCCCGTATCAGAAAGAACCATTAAAAAATGAATAAACAATAAAAATTGAACTCATCACTTTGCAACATACTATGGAAAGTTGAACTTCCTGACACACAATTCAATTTATTATTAAAATAATAAGACACCTCCATCTGTTTATTCATTTTAACTGAAATACAAACTCAAATATCTCGAAACAAAAATATTTATATTATGTTAACATAATATGACATACATGACAGTTAATTCTTATTAAAAAAATGGCGACTGATACCACAGCACTCAATCTGGTTAACAAAACACACGTTCAGCAGGAAATTGATGATCGCTTCGGTAGCGCTACGTTGTGATGAACGCGACCGATAACGGCACTAACCAATAGCCGCGTTCGTTATTTGCATCGCAGATGAGAACGATTTTTGGTCACGTGAACACAGATTAATCTGAGCAAATTGCTATTTACGAACGGCCCGACCAATCACAAAAGAACTTCTAACCTCCCTTCTGCCTGTCTTTCATTTTAGAGACTACGATTATTTTGTTTGATTTTGTCGTTTTAGATTTTATTTTTCATTATTTAAGAGTATGTCTAGCCCTGAGGCAATTTTGGTAGCTATTCATGGTCAACAAATAGTACGAGATTTATCTAATGACAGGAGTGTCTACAACATATAACCTCATAACACGGCAGATAAACAGATTAATCTTTCTCGTCGGTCAAAATATTCTGAGCAAACAGATTTACATCGGACTGATCTGAGCGGAATTACCGAACAGTTCAGATTTACCTCCCCCACCTCTAGATGTAATAAACGAACGATTCAGACTAAAACGATTAATCGGACGCAAATAACGAACGCTAGTATGTTTTGCCCTTACAAATGCAAACCAGCACTCTTAATATTTATACTTTTTATATTGTTACAGGACATTGAACTTTAATAACCAGCCGCTGCTAATTGGAGGATTGATTAGCGCAGATCCGGTTCTCGAGAGGCCCGGCCAAATCCACACGGACGACTTTGTCGGATGTGTCCACAGTGTATCAATCAACGGTCGCCAACTTAATTTGAGTTATCCAGTAGCTTCCGAAGGAATCGTTAACAAATGTAGTCATCGCGGGTCGTGCCACAGCGATCCTTGCTTAGGATTTGGAACTTGTATCGATCGTTGGAACTCCGCTAGTTGTGATTGCGGTTCGAATATTATATCGCCGAATTGCCAATCCGCCTTACAACCGATCAGCGTAAGCGAAGGAGGTTTCGTAGAATTCGCCGTTTCGAAAAAACACAGAAGAATGCAGCTTCTAGATCATTTGTATAAAGGATCGACGCTTTGGAGTCATCAAAGAAAAACTAGATCACTGGTAGACTTGGGTGGTAAGATAGGATCTGTCGGAAAAACCATAAGCTTACTATTCCGAACAATTAAACAAAACGGACTTATATTCTACGCCACCAGCAATAAATACTACACTTGTATAGAAGTTAGCAACGGACGGATCGTATATATCAGCAGACTTTCATCCGTGATTAATGTGACGGATTCTCAACTGGTAAATGACGGTATGTGGCACAATCTAACGCTGCATGCCTACGGCCGAAGTGTACGAATAATACTGGACAATGAAAAATTCGGTGACGAATTAGAATCTTCGGGAGTGCACGATTTCCTGGATCCTTACTTGACGTACCTTTCAATCGGTGGAGCCGCAGTCGAATATTACTACGTTCACGATGTTGCTCCCAATTACTTCGAAGGTTGTTTTGCCAATTTCACCGTAAACAATGAAATACAACCCTTGAACGGTTCAGGAAGTATATTCTCCGAAGTACACTATCGAGGAAGGGTCGTCAGAGATTGTAAAGGTCCTATCGGCGTCGGAACAGTCGCAGCTCCCGATCCTCTTAGTATTGGAATAACACTCGTTATAGTTTTCTTTGTCGTCCTGCTCGTAGCAATATTAGTATCTTTCGTAGCGTTCCGACTTAGAAAACAATACAAAGAAAAAGGAAGTACGTCCAACAGTCCTTCTGGAATACAAACTAAACAAAACGGAAACGGTGGTATGATGGGATCGAACGGATTAAACGTATCTAACGATAATGTCTTAAGCAGAGTAATGCATGGAACTGAAAATTCAATGTCTTATCATACAGACGGAGATGTAATACGAGGAATCGGAGGCCATCCGTTAGTAGGACCCGAATTGTTATCGAAAAAATACAAGGAACGCGATATCCTTCAAGGCGAATTACCTAGACCTCAACGGCCCGATATAATTGAACGAGAAGTTATCAATAAAGGACCACCGATAAGAGATGAACATCATCCTCCGATGCCACCTGCTTCAAATCATAGTCACGACCACGTCCCCACTGATTTAAATTCTGAAATGCCGGAACATTATGACTTGGAAAACGCTAGTTCGATCGCCCCGTCGGATATTGACATAGTTTATCACTACAAAGGTTACAGAGAAGCCGGCGGGGTGAGAAAATACAAAGCTACACCACCTCCACTGACCAGCTATCATCACAAACATCAAACGGGACCTCAGAATCAACATAGACACTCTCCTCATCATCCAACGGGTTTTCCTCCGAGGGCACCTCCAGTTACTAGTCCCAATTCTCGACCGCACCAAAGTACGCCCTTGGCTAGGCTGAGTCCGAGCAGCGAAATGAGTGCTCAACAACCTAGAATATTAACGCTGCACGATATCAGCGGTAAACCTTTACAGAGTGCTTTATTAGCAACTACCTCCAGTTCGGGTGGAGTCGGTAAAGACGTTTTACATAGTAATAGTGAACGAAGTTTGAACAGTCCCGTAATGTCGCAATTGAGCGGGCAAAGTTCGAGTAGTAGAAAAGTAGCCGCACCACCACCAGTTACCTCATCGCCTCCAGGAATGGGGCTCACCGCCGAAGAAATAGAAAGACTGAAATCTCGCCCTCGCACTTCTAGTTTAGTATCCACACTCGATGCGGTTTCGAGTTCCAGCGAAGCACCTCGCGGGGGCGGAAATAATCATATGAACCATTTACGCCATTCGCCAGTGCCAGAAACGCACCACAGCAGTACCACTACCGACGAAAGTGGTAACGATAGTTTTACGTGTTCGGAAATCGAATACGACAACGCCAGTTTAAGCGGAGAAAAGTACAAACCTAGTGAATCCAAATCGAGTTCGGGTAACAAAAGTAATATACCACCACCCTGTTACGACGGATTCGACTCGTCTTACAGAGGTTCTATGAGTACTTTAGTAGCTTCTGACGATGAATTAGGGGGTCCTATGTATAGACCGGATACGGGATCTCCCCCTACGACAGCGCTGGGTTGGGAATATTTTCTCAATTGGGGTCCGAACTTTGAAAGCTTGGCTGGGGTTTTTAAGGACATTGCAGAATTACCGGATACTGTAAATAGTCGAGTGCCATCCGCGTTACGATTAACAAATGCTCCTAAACCGTCCGAAGAATACGTGTAAATAAATTATTTGTCTGTGCAATTTATCAATTACAAATATGTAAACATTTTAAAACAAATTTATAAACCTTGTATCAAGGGATGATATTGTAATTTTCTTGCCATACTTTTTTTTTGTAATATTTTACTTGTAAATTGTTTAAATGTTATTTCATTCGAGATACCTGTGTAAATATTTTAATACTAAAGTCAGCGAATTAGAAAAAACTTCTATTTCATGAATAAAAACTAACTGAAAATAATGCGTCTATTTATATCAATAAATTACAGAAACTGTTTGGTTTATTTGTAGGAAAAGTAGATTGTTAGGAAGAGTTGACTTTGCCTAGGTAAAGTATACTTTTACTAAAAGTATTAGGGTGGGTATTATAAAACTATTTTGACATATAACTAAAAGTTAACTTGTAGAATGACGACACATGTTATAGTTAACTTCAAAATGGCGGAGTTAACTTTGTCGGGTGGAAGAGGTATCGATTAAAGTTAACTTTATGGTAAAATCGGGTTTTCGTGATTTGATAGTTGCTCTGTTCTGTCGGTTCAGTCAACAATTTGGCATTTTTAACCTTAAAATTATATTGTGAATATTTTGATTGCTTTTACTTAGTTTTCTTTGAATTTTGCAATGTTAACAAACGATATCCAAGATATTTTTGAGGAACTTTTAACCGACGATGAAGAAGATGCTATGAATATTGTTGAAGGCACTCGGCGACGAAGGATATTTTGCACTCCACCATGTCCTTAAATTCTTCCACTAATGATAGAAGAGATTCAATTTCCTCATTGGAAAAGTTTATGGCTCGTCTATACATTCAGACAGGAACAAATAAAATAAAAATTCGACACTGGGAACGAAATAACAAATATACCAAACAGACATCTCAAAACTAGACCATAAAACTAAAGTCAAAATGCCAAAACTCTAGGCCATAGAGAATCAGGTTCTTCTTTTTTTTGAAAATGTAACTTTTATAAAACTGACATTTTAAAACCTAAAGTTAACTTGACAGTTAAATTCAAAGTTAACTTCAAGACATGTTTATAATACCCGCCCTTAGTAAAAGTTGATATAAAATAAGCAGATCAACTTTTCCTAGGAAGAGTTAACTATGACTGCTGTGATTTAATAAAAGTTGAATAACTGGAAGATTTGCACGTGCACTTTGTTTTTTAAGTTTGATTTCGAACAAGAAATGTTGATCGCACTGCTTAGTGACGAATGCATTGTAATGCACACTAGGTTATTCAAGATGGGGAAGGGAATATAATCATTGGATTAGCCGTTCCCCTTCTTGAATCACTTGATATTCGTGTTACGAAGTATTGGATATTTTTCAAAAATGGGAAGGGTGAATGCATTCAATATTTTGTAACGCGCGTATCAAGTTAATCAAGAAGGGGAAGGGTAATTCCAATGCTTATATTCTCTTCCCCTTCTTGAATACCTATATCAATGTTCATTACAAAGTATTGGATATCTTTTAAGGGGAAGGGAGAATGTAATGATTATATTTCCTTCCCCTTTTTCTCACATCTACCAAAACGACATGGTCATTGTGAATTCCCAATATTTTGTTATAGTGGTGACAAACTATTCAGTAAAAGTCTACTTTTACTACCTCCAGACAGTGAAAGTATTCTTTACCTAGGTATATAACTCTAACTAGTAAATGTTGATCAAATTTCAATACTTTTGGGTTTTTATAAACTTTTACTGAAAAGTCCAGAAAAAGTATACTTTACCTAGGCAGAGTCAACTCTTCCTAACAATCTACTTTTACTGTAACATATAGATGAATTGAGAGAGAAAGAAAGTACTCATATTACTTCAAGGTAAGTGGACTTGTTAACTACAGTTATTATTTCTCAGTTCCGGTCATAGATAAAAAAATACTTATAGATGGGAAACTGACCCGTGGCGCCCTCTATTTGTACGGGTGGCACCACCTTGAGAGTCCCGTCAGTACCTCAACACAAATAATGGTTGTGAACTTCGCTAACAGCCGAAAAAGAAGATTCCTGTAATCTTACAGTTTTTGGCGGCATATTCAAAATTACTGTAATTTTACTTTTATTGCAAAATGACATTTATGGTCCATTTTTTGATATTTCATTTAAAGTTACTCAACATTAGATTGATATTACAATAATAACAATCAAATAGTCAAGTAAAATTAAAAGAAGTGTCAAAAAATGGACCATAATGCCGGAAATGAGAAAAATAAAGCAATAATCATCAAGTTTATATATTTTATTGAATAAAAAAACTATACAATAAATGAAACGTTTTTTTACATATTTCAATGCCAAACATGAAGAAAAATAAATATTCAACAACAATGCTGGGAAGTTTAAAGCTGGGGTCCGTTGAACTATAGGGAAACACGAATTTTTGACTGATTTTGCGAAAAATCGATAGTACTCACCTATTTTGAGAATAATCCGTCAAAAAATTTGCGGGTTATACACAATTTACAAAGAAAAATCCAAAAAAAGATTTTTTTTCGCCACTTGAGCCATTACTTTTTGGCATGATATTTCATACAAAAAACAGTTTAAATGTATTACTCTGTACATGAAAGCGATCAACAACATGTGTTCTCGCTATCTATGAAAAAAATCCAGTTAGATTCTTCATAATATTGTTTAAATTACCACTTTTATAAATATATATTTGACAGGCAACCAGTTTGGATATAAATAATTTTAATAATAATCGCATACACAGATATGCAACCTACAAAACATACAATACTTTGTAGCGTGGTTGCCAGCTGTAATCGACTACTCGACAATCATGCTACATGACTATTAAGATAAGAAATTAAATATTGTATCAGACTATATTTTTAGTAAGATTCATTCAAGACAAACCCAAGAACATAAATGAAATTATAAACACATTTTATATATGATGATATCATTATATTGCGTATTTGAAGAAGGGGAAACAAAAAATATATAATCATTGTATTCAGCCTTCCCCTCAAAAAATATCCAATACTTTGTAATCCACATCAAGTTATTCCAGAAGGGGAAGGGAATATAATCCCCTTCTGGAATATCTTTTTAATCCACATTAAGTTATTCAAGAAGAGGAAGGGTGAATCCAATTATTATATTCCCTTCTTGAATATCTTGAGGGGAAGGCAAATGCCTCCAATTATTTGTAATCCACATTAAGTTATTCTAGAAGGGGAAGGGTGAATCCAATTATTATATTTTTTTTCCTCTTCTTGAATAGATTGATGTGCATTACAATGCATTCATCCCTCTCATCCAATACTTTCTAAGATGAAATTCGAATGCAATAATTAATTAATATTTTAAAAATATCATGATTCTCAAGTAATCGTTTACAGCTGGCAACCATGTTACATATTGCGCTAGAGCTTCTATGTCATTTGTCATTTGATTTAATTGTTTTCATACAAATTTGTAGCCTGTCAAATATATATTTATAAAAGTGGTAATTTAAACAATATTATGAAGAAACTAACTGAAATGTTGTTATAATTAGCGAGAAAACATGTTGTTGATCACTTTTCCGTACAGTGCAATTCATTTAAACTGTGGTTTGTATAAAATAACTAGCCCAAAAGTTATGGCTCAAGTGGCGAAAAAAAATCTTTTTTTGGATTTTTCTCAGCAAAATATGTATAACCCGCAAATTTTTTGACGGATTATTCTCAAAATAGGTGAGTACTATCGATTTTTCGCAAAATCAGTCAAAAATTCGTGTTTCCCTATAGTTCAACGGACCCGGTGAACTATAGGGACACACGATTCTTTAACTGATTTTGTGAAAAATCGATAGTACTCACCTATTTTGGAGATTATCTGTTGAAAAATTTGCGGGTTATACACAATTTACAGAGAAAAATCCAATAAAAGATTTTTTTTCCTCCACTTAGGAGCCATCACTTTTTGGCCCGATATTTTATACAAAAAACAGTTTAACTGTATCGCACTGTACAGGAGAGTGATCAACAACATGTGTTCTCGCTATCTATGAAAAAAATCCAGTTAGATTATTCATAATATTGTTTAAATTACCACTTTTATAAATATATATTTGACAGGCAACCAGTTTGGATATAAATAATTTTAATAATAATCGCATACACAGATATGCAACCTACAAAACATATACAATACTTTATAGCGTGGTTGCCAGCTGTAATCGACTACTCGACGACAATCATGCTACATGACTATTAAGATTCGAAATTAAATATTGTATCAGACTATATTTTTAGTTAAATTCATTCAAGACAAACCCAAGAACATAAATGAAATTATAAACACATTTTATATATGTTGATATCCTTATATTGCGTATTTGAAGAAGGGGAAACAAATATATAATCATTGTAATTCAGCCTTCCCCTCAAAAAATATCCAATACTTTGTAATCCACATCAAGTTATTCCAGAAGGGGAAGGGAATATAATAATTGGATTCACCCTTCCCCTTCTAGAATAACTTAATTATTCTAGAAGGGGAAGGGTAAATCCAATTATTATATTCCCTTCCTCTTCTGGAATATCTTTTGAGGGCAAGGCTTTTGCCTTGCCCTCAAAAGATATCCAATACTTTGTAATCCACATTAAGTTATTCAAGAAGGGGAAGGGTGAATCCAATTATTATATTCCCTTCCCCTTCTTGAATATCTTGAGGGGAAGGCAAATGCCTCCAATTATTTGTAATCCACATTAAGTTATTCTAGAAGGGGAAGGGTGAATCCAAATATTATATTTATTTCCTCTTCTTGAATAGATTGATGTGCATTACAATGCATTCATCCCTCTCATCCAATACTTTCTAAGATGAAATTCGAATGTAATAAATTAATTAATATTTTAAAAATATCATGATTCTCACGTAATCGTTTACAGCTGGCAACCATGTCATACATTACGCTAGAGCTTCTATGTCATTTGTCATTTGATTTAATTGTTTTCATACAAATTTGTAGCCTGTCAAATATATATTTATAAAAGTGGTAATTTAAACAATATTATGAAGAAACTCACTGAGATGTTGTTATTATTAGCGAGAAAACATGTTGTTCATCACTTTCCCGTTCAGTGTGATACGTTTAAACGGTTGTTTGTATAAAATATTTAGTCCAAAAGTGATGGTTCAAGTGACGAAAAAAAATCTTTTATTGGATTTTTCTCTGTAAATTGTGTATAACCCGCAAATTTTTCGACGGATAATCCTCAAAATAGGTGAGTACTATCGATTTTTCGCAAAATCACTAAGAAATTAGTGTGTCCCTATAGTTCACCGGACCCCCACTTATAAACAATAAAAACCATCTACGAATACTCAACACACACACAAATAAGCAAAATAGTTTTTAAAAACGAAAACCGGACAAACTCACGATACACGTTGTGAAACTTTGATCTGCAGCTGTCAGGCAGTAGTCAGACTTGTCAGGTTAGGATCATAGATAACACGTTAGGATGTCGGCGCTGATATATGTGGAAGAATCGGCAACTACCACTAACGGCGTTACAGTTCTCACTAAATTAGAAATTTTAGTACTGACGGGACTCTCTATGTGGCAGCACCCTCGCGCATTCATTCAAAGATCCCTATCCCGGTTCCGGTCTCTACAGGACTGCTATTGCTCCAAAGCATCTGAATTTGCCCCAGAGTGAGCTGATCCGCACTAACCTGTCTCTGTTAGAAGTAACAGACGCTGATCATGTGCGGCACGGAAGGGCCACACGGACAACCATCCCGCATATAGAGCATCGGCGTCAGTGTGTGCCTCCTTGCACACTTGACAGACGTAAAGAACTAGGGGGGACTAGGGAACTAGCATAACAACATATTAATCGATATGAAAGTTTTCGGTCTGCTTAAAGTTATGAAAATAAAACAAGTTCGGTTATTAGTTCGTAGACACACCGTCAACTTATGACAGATACATGTCGCTGTAATCTTTAATCGTAACAATTGAATAATTAGGATTGGCAGTTTTCTTCTTCTCACAATTATTTTAATTTTATTAAAGGAATAGGTATAATAATTAATCATAAAGGTACCAATGTAGTTATAATTTCGTCAGTCAGTTACATTTTTTTTAAACGAATAACGATTTGGTTTATCTAGTTAATTCTTGCATTTTTTTCTTCGTGTATAAATCAATTTGTGAATAATCCAACAAGGTGGTTTGAACGAAATTGTGCAATATATTCGGCCACTCATCGTCCAACATCATTAATTTGTGCATAGAATTTGTCATTTCGTCCAACAAATTCATTATATTATGTTTAGCTTTAATTCTCATTGTATTTTCTTCCTAAAAAGAAAATTGTGATAAGCTAAATTCGTGAAAAAAGTTAAAAAGGTCAAGTATATATTACACTTTTCCACACAGATAAAGTTGATAGAGAAAGAGTGGTCATGAGAGTACATAATGTCATCTTTAACTGATTCCAGCAGTCATATTTCATTCACATTCCCCGTTAAACCCGGTTAGAGTATCTCGCTTACCCAATTTAATGTAAATGTAACCTAACATTTATTTTTAATCCGAGGGAAAAAATTTGTTGTTTGTAATCAAAATTATTGTTCATGTCTATGAAAATTAAATATGAAAAAATTAAGTTGTGTGCAACCATATTCTTGATAGATGATCTGACCCCTGTTTTGCTAAAAAATACTTCACTCTTCTGAGCTTTATAATTTCATAATATTTGTACATTTTCCCGTGTATCTCGTACTTCGACATCCACTCCATTAATTCCTAATTTGAATGTTTTCATATTATTTCTCTATCTATATTATTTTGTAAGCAAATCTTCAAGTTCAGCCATAGAACACTTACTTTTTCTACGACATAAAATACTTCACTATTCTATGCTCTACAAGTTCAACTTTAACCACCTTTACCTATTATGGAGCTGGTAGACCCAAAGGCAGGTAGGGGAGGTGTACCCAAACGGAAATAACGTCACGGTTAAACTCAATGAAATGGGATTGCTTTAACTATGACGGGTAATGTGAATGAAATATATCTCAAGTCCCTCTGTAATTGATGAAACCAGCTAGGTAATAAAAACATCGCCATTCTACTGTGGATTCTGGTAAACACTGTAGTAGGAGGAAACGAAATAGTAGACAGGTTTGCTAAAAGGAAATTTTTGCCTTAATGGGCACCTCAAAATGCACAAGCTAGTGAAGTAAAAATGATGCAGATTATGTGGAATGGAAACCAAAACCTCCATGCGAAATCCCAGGGCACGACACCTGGAAGACTCCTATATACAGAAGATAAATATACCTGTATTTGTGATGGTTTTTTCCACTGAAGTGCTTCTTTGCTGATGACCGTTTTTAAATCAATATCAGCAGTAAGTAACCAGTTTTTAGCATCTTGTCCAGCAGCGTTGTTACTAATATCAATTCTCATTCGAGCTAATAAAGGTTGTAGAAGACACCCGGGTAAAGACCACAGAACTAAATCGCTCAAACCCTGATATTCTTCATTCGCCATTTTTATGTCTTGCTCTGAAACCTAAGATAATAATATTATGTAAATAATATGATTCTTATAACTCGCATGAGATCAAAAGCTGGACTTTGTGTGTAAAACGTTATTCTACCGGTGTATTTTTACTAATTTTACAGTTGACAAAAGTAGAAAACCGTGCTATGTGCTTCGTCGCCAAATATTCGTGCGTTTTCGGCGAAATGCGAGAAATATTAGATCTTCGGCATGCATCACGATTTGTTGAAAGTAATGGATTAGTGTGGACAATAGTTAATTGCTCTTCTTCATTTAATATTTTTGTTATGGATGCGTTAGCATGCGTTTAAAATGTGCACCAATATATATTCATAAGACGTTAATTCCCACGGGAAATTAGTCTATCATTCAAAAAAGTAAGTAATACTTTGTTTCAATATTGAAACCCTATGGTTTTGTTATAATCCTGCCAAGTTAATAGTTCCTTCAAGATGATTTTTATGAAGAAGCCAATACACTGTAAATATTCCAGCCAAAGTTGCAGCAATGTAGAACTGTGCAGGAGAATTATTAAGGCAAGAGTCTTAAGAAAAAACAATTACCATATACTTCAGAAAAGAATTTCCTACAAGCAGGTAAATTACAAACTCGTTTAGGACTGTTTGCAAACCCTACAAAAATTGAGAAGTCTTCTTTATCCTGTGTACCAGGCCACAAATTTAATTTAAGCTTAGAGCGGCAAAGCATAGGGATTGACAGCAGCAACGAATGACATAATACCACAGAATAAATAGAATACACCAGCCGGCGTAAATCCTTTGATTTTTTTTTGGGGGCAAAATTTCGTGACCTTCAAACTGACGTTGACAGATAACGGATCAAGTTACACTAAGAAAAATGTTCAAAAAAGTATATATTTTTATGACTTGTTTCGACAAAGTTTTAATCGTTCAACTCAATTTATGAATCGTTTAAGTTAATTAAAGAGCTTAACAAATATTGTGAAAAATATATAAATATAAGTTTTATCTTGTTTTTGGAGTAGGTACCATCCATTATTAAAAATAATGAGCTATTGTTTAACCAAATGATTCTTATTTTCTATATTGTTATCGAAAATATATGTGTAGGCCTGCCCGAGAAGTAGCATCGTGTGCTCCTATTAGTCGTATAGCAAAAAAGCTACAAAAAACAAACAGTGCCAATATTGTATCCTCCTCCTTCACCGATTTTAAATGCGCTGTGCGTGGGCATCAGACTTGAATCGGAAAAAAAGTGGAGGGGAGGGGATGTAGATACACTTTGTTTGGATTTTAAACAAAGCCCAATTTTCTTTGGTTTTGCGATTATCTCTGGTTTTGAGTGAATGTTTTACAGTATGCGAAATTTCTTATGGAACTGTCTTCATTACACAAGTACGACAAGGAAAATGTGAGAAAATCAGCTTGAAAGAGAGAGATGAATAATTGTGCGCACGCATCAAGGCGTGTTTTTAATTCCAGGGGCTGGCCGAATGTTGATTGTCCTTTACAGAGAGAATTTACAACATGGGGAAGGTTGGGTGTTGAAGAAATAAAAAAATACAATCGTTATTACGTAACCTGTACATCTTAAAATTCATTTTTGTCAACGTGATCGTTTCTGACCTAGTTGACAATTAATTTCTAAATACAATAGGATATTATTTTAGCAATTGTAACTTGAAAATAAAACAGTATTTCTTGAGAGAGCCATAATTAATAAACTAAAAATCACTTCCATTAATAAATTGAATTGAAAAAATAAAATAAGTAGGTACCTACACCTATTCTAAACATAAAATATTAACTTCTTGAAAAAATTAAGTGTTCAAATTAACCACCTACCATGTAACAACAGGGTAAGTCTGGCTCTGGACGATCTAAACAGGCTACTGTCCAAGTCGATCGACGACAAGGAAATAGCAGTAGCTACTTTTCTGGATATAGAGGGACCATTCAATAACGCCTTTACAATATCTATAACAAGGTGTATGGAAAGAAGAGAGGTCGAACCCATCATCTGCGGGTGGCTTGCAGCTAATCTAGGGAATAGGATAATCACATCCACCCTGGGGGAGGCAACCATCATAGCGGGGGTGGAAAGGGGTTGTCCTCAAGGAGGCGTCTTATCGCCCCTTTTGTGGGCGATTCTAGTAGACACGCTTCTAGTAAGGCTTTCAGATGAATGCATTTAGTGCCTGGGGTATGCGGACGATATTGCTATCGTCATAATAGGACGGTTTCCAGACACAATATAAGAGCGCACCCAAAGGGCGCTTGATATAGTGAGTGGTTGGTGTAGGGAGGAAGAACTGGCAGTGAACCCCCACTAAACTACACTGGTACCGTTTACAAAAAAGAGGAAATTGCAAGGTCTACAAAAGCCGCAAATTAACGGAGTGGAAATTCCATTTGCGAAAGAAGTTAAATACCTATGGGTGATATTTGACCAAAAGCTCACATGGAACTCCCACATTGAAAAAACCACACACAAGGCCAGAATCGCCCTTGGAAGGTGCAGGCAAATGTGTGGAAAGAACTGGGGATTAAATCTCAACATGACCAAATGGTTATATACACAGGTTGTGAGGCCAATGATAACCTATGGATCAGTTGTCTGGTGGCCCAGGACACTGCAGATTGGAGCGCAGAGGCAGCTAAGTGGTATTCAAAGGCAGGCCTGCCTAAGTATTACGGGGGCCATGAAAACGACTCCGACTGCGGCCCTGGAGGTAATAGTAAACCTACCACCACTACATATCCTCATTCAAGGAAATGCAAGATTTGTTAGTCACAGATTATTACAGCGACCTTCTCCGATAAGCCAAGAACACGGTAAGGTCTACAAAGAGCTATATGAAGAAATAAAGGCAGATCCAATACTGGGAATGCCAACGGATCAGATTGCCCCACAATATAGTTTCAAAAACGACTATACAGTTTACATTCCAGAGAGAAAGGACTGGGAAGCAGAGCCTCCTATAAAAGCGAATCTCAAGTGGTACACTGATGGCTCGAAAACAGACTCCGGAGTAGGAGCCGGAATATATGGGGTACAAGAGAAGATCACGATCTCTCTAAGCCTAGGGAAACATGCTACTGTCTTTCAGGCAGAGGTACTGGCGGTGCAATGCTGTGCAGAACAGTTGTTGAGACAGGAGGTCGATAACCAAAGAATCGTCATCTACTCCGACAGCCAAGCAGCACTTAAGGCGATACGCTCATATAAGATAACATCAAATCTGGTGTGGGAGTGTCGGAAGGCCCTAAACAGACTAGGCAGTCATAATAGAGTGACCGTAGCCTGGGTACCAGGCCACCAAGGAATAAAAGGCAATGAAAAGGCTGATGAATTAGCCAAGCAGGGAGCAACGGAGGTCATGGATAAACAATCAGGCGTTGCGCTGGTGGTATGAAACCCCAGGACAGACACGCAAAATTATTCCTTAAAAGCCCTTCGACAAAACTGTCACACGACCTACTATGTCAAAGTCGGGAATGGTGGGAATGCTGACCGGACATTGTAGGCTGAGGAAACATATGCACACAATTGGCCTTGCAGATGACAGCCTACGCTTAATAGCCGGATGTCATCCGGTAGTTTATTATACAAGCCCACATCCATTGTATTGCGAGCTGTCAATCTCAATCTTGTGAAATGAGGCCTCAGATGAGACGCTTTCCTAGTGGGGTAGTTATGATAATCGGAATTAGTCTGATATTCATCTTTGTGTTTATGGATTTCAAGAACAGCATGCAGAATGAACAAGCATGGCAAAGGTAGAATTTTAAATTTCTTAAATAAAGTCCGATAGTGATCTCTAGGTAAAGCACCCGCTAGGATCCTTATTGCCTTTTTTTGCAACGTAAAAGCTCTATCAGCATAAGAAGATTTTCCCCATAGGAGTAATCCGTAGGTCAAATGACTTTGAAATAAGGAGTAATAAGATTGCATTAAAACACTGCTACTAATTACGAACTTTAACTGTCTAAGGACAAAGAGCTGAGTGGACAGTTTCTTGCATAATTTGTTAATGTGCGCCTCCCAAGTGAGTCTGTCATCCAAGGTGAAACCCAATAGCTGAAGGACAAAGAGGACAAAGAGCCCCTCCAATTCTAATCTAATCTAATCTAATCTAATCTAACCACCTTGCAGTGCCAGACAATGACCAAATCTGTGATAAAGATTTGATCTCATATCTCTAAGATTATTTGGCGTAATGCTGGCACAAACGTGCTGTATTTTCACCCTCAATTCATTTAAATTATTAGCTCTTTCAAATACATGTTGGTAAATACTACTGTTTAAAAATCCCCAAAGAAAAAAATCATTTGGAGCTAGTTCAGGTGATCTTGGATTAATTATTCTATCGGGGAATGTAAACGTTAAAAAATCCATTACTATCCTGGAATTATGGACTGGACAACCATCTTGTTGAAACCAAATTCTGTTGAGATCAACATCGGGTATAAGGAGAACTGCAGGAATTACTTGATTTTGTAATAAGTCTAAATATTTGGCGGAATTTAAGTTCCCCTCAATAAAAAAAGACCTATAATGTGGTCACCTAAAATACCCGTCTAAACATTTAGCTTCTGCGGATAATGTGTTCGGATTGGAATGCTTAGATGTTTATTTTCCTGAGACCAATATCTTGTGACGGATGGATTGTGTTTTTGGTGTAATGGAAAAGTTGACTCATCCGTAAATAAAATATTTTTTAAAAAGTTCTCGTCAGCTTTTTGACGTTCCATCATCTCCTCACAGAAATCCATTCGTCTGATATTGTCCTCGGGAAATATTTCTTGTGTTGTCTGAACCTTGTAACAATGGTACCCGTTCCGTTTTAAAATATTCTGTAGTTCTCATATCCATGTAGACCTCTTCAGCAATTTGTCTTGAAGAAGATGGTTGTCCTGTTTCAACTGCTAAACGTACATTTAATTCTCTAGTTTGCCTTTCATCGTTTATTGGACGTTCGATTGGATCTTCCGAAGCTTGGCATTTTCTACAGTATGAAACACATCCATATTTCTCGAAATTACTAATTATTTTCACAATTGTTGACTTTGAAGGAATTGGGCGATTTTTAAATGCTACAATAAACAAATTGCATCAGCCGAATGACCTCCAAAATACAACATTCGGCCAGCCCCTGGAATTAAAAACACGCCTCGATACGTGCGCACAATTATTCTTCTCTCTCTTTCAAGATTTTTTTCTCATATTTTCCTTGCCGTAATTGTGTAATGAAGACGGTTTCATAAGTTTCGCATACTGTATATGAGATAATGGAAAGAATATCTCCTTTATATGTTGAAGATGCGTCGGACAATCGTTTCAATTGAGAGTGAGAGTGGCTAAGATCACATTAACTGAAGTGATCTGACATCTCAGTCAAAAGGAGCGCATTTAGTGAATCTATAAAGGAGATGTTAGAAGCACACAAGTTCCATAATTCTTGAAAAAAGTAGTTTCTAATAGTTAACAAAACGTGCAATTAAGATTATTTGTGGTCGACAAAGAAACACCACTAACGAAGCATAGTATGAAGAGATCTTATTCTCAATGGAAAAATGACAGAACGACATAAGTGAGTCTCTCTATCCCATATTTCCTTCAGTAAAAATGTTCAAAGAATTGTGAGTGCAAATGATGCAATAAACGTTATATTACTATAACGTACCTCTTTGTTATTTATCATCCGTAATCCCCAATGGGACAATCTGAAAATAGCGTAGTTTTTCCAATTTTTTTCACCGATAGGATTACCTTCGGAATCTATATAGAGCGATGATAAACCCTGAATTTCGGCGAAAGCATTAATCTGTCCCAAATAAGTCAAATTAGTTTCCTTAAATACAAAATGTCCTATATTCGGAAATCGATGTTTGACTTTGTTTAAAACTCCAGTTATGCTATTAAAATTGACGTAGCTAAATCTGATCGTTGTAACGTCGTGTGCTTTACTATTATTCCACATTTTATCGATAAATCTTAACGCACCTTGACCGTAAACATTAAGGTGTCTACCGCATATCTCGATTAAATAATCACCCCCTAAAAATAATTCAATTCCCTTTATTAACAGTTAAAATAAGATAATTAGTTCAGCATAGGAGAAAGTTTATTACAAAACGAAGTGGAAAGCGTTGTATTACCATTGGGAGATTGAGAAACAGGAAATAAATAAACTGACCTTCAAAATACAACATGTATATTTACAAGAGCAAATATAAGTAGCTGGTATAAAACGAAATCAGACCAGCCACATTTCTGAAAATGTGTTTTGGACTGTTGGAAGCTGCAAGGCTACCGAAACGTAGAAATATTAAAAAATTAGGAAATTATCTTAAAATTGGCATGTAATGGTCTATTGTGTTGGACTAAGTTGAATCGCTGATTGCAGAAAGGGTACAAGTCATGTTTTCGCATATTTTGAGATTTTTACAAGAATCGACACATCGACAGTTCAACCCAAACCTCATCGTTGTGCGCATAAAGGATCCATATTCTGATGAACACCATGTAAATTAATAATTCATTCAAATAAAGTTGAGTGCAGAAATGGTCTAAGTCAATGACTTGTACTCTTTATGCAGTCAATCGGATATCACTGTTGATAAATGTTTAACCCCTTACTGCATGATTTTTAATTTTCTTGTAAAAAAAATATATGCGTTAGAATGACTGATTAGGATTCTTTTTTTTTCTTTTTTTTTTTTAATTTCTTGGGAAATTAACAAAATTTTGCAGTCTTAAACTTCAAAATAATTTTGATTGTTCATAACTCCTGATTAGGAGTTATGAAAAAATAGTCAACAAAATATTTATCAATATTTAATGTAATATGTAATTTTGATTAAAAAAGTCGATTGTGTATACCATATAGCATCTTCCAGCAACAAACCTAAATTTCTAATCCATCTTGTGGATGGAAATGATGTACGCCAAGAGATAGAAAAGGGAATAATTGCGAGGACTTGAAATGTAATAACAAAACATTAGAAAGAGTAACAGCCAATAACTATCTAGGAAGTATTTTAACAGAAAATGGAAAAATAGACGCAGAACTTAATAACAGAGCAAATAAATCAACAAGATTATATTATTCCTTAAATCGAACATTACCAAGCCATAAATACATTGATGTGAATACAAAGATGGAAATATACAACAAAATTACAGTACCAACTATAACTTATGCCAGTGAGAACTGGGTACTGCAGAAAAACCATGAAACAAAAATAAATGCAATGGAAATGAAATATTTAAGAAGAATAGCAGGAAAAACGAAATGGGACAAAGTAAGGAACGAAGAAATCAGAAGCATAACTAATCAAGACCCAATAATATCAAAAAGAAACAATTGAACTGGTTTGGCCACCTAGTGAGAATGAAGCAAGATAGAATAGCGAGAAAAGTAATGGAAATGGGAATATCAAGAAAAAAACAAAGATGAAGACCCAGGAGGAAATGGATAGACCAGATTGAAGAAATTGGAAAGAACGAAGGAAACTCATCAGGAGAGATGAAGGCATTAGCCAGGGACAGAAAATAATGGAAAACATGGGCTCATGAAGAACTCCAATCCGACGCCTGAGAAGGCATGAGGATAAAAGAAAGAAAGAGAAAGATTTAAAAAAGTCGATTGTGTATACCATATAGCATCTTCCAGCAACAAACATAAATTTCTAATCCATCTTGTAGATGGAAATGATGTAGTGAATTATGAGGACTGGTGTCCTGGACTTTATAAAAAAAACGGCTATTACTATTGAAACTTCTCAAAGAGGTACGCCAAGAGATAGAAAAGTTGCGTTTAACATCAACAACTTTCATCAGTTTTCCTTCTGCAAGAATGATGGGAAAGGTGTAGTACTTCCCAAAACCTACACTAATGGATTTGTGAAACATACATTTTGTCTAGGACTTTCCAATATTGTAGCTGAACCTGAAGTATTTTGTTACCCAATAGGAAAACTTCACATAAAATCTGATAAAATGGATCACATAAAGAAATCGGCTAAATATGTGTACGACGTTGAAGAAACAAAAGAATTTTCGGATATTTTTAGTTGGCCTATAAACTAAAAATCCGTTTTTTGTTAATCCAAATTTTTCTTAATAAAGTGTTTTTCGTCAATTCCTCCCTCTTTCTTTTTAATTCTTCCAATTGATAACAGAGAGGGTATATGTTATTCAACTTAAAATGTCTATAACTTTTCACTGCTTGAGGCAAATATTTTCAATTACCCCTAAAAGGGATGGTGTTTCCATATAGTTTTCACATGCACATTCAGTTTTTTTATAAATTATGCTCCAGTTCGAAAAACAGTTATTTGCATTTATCTCAGAAGTTAAGTTCAGTGACATATATCCTTTCTGCAATCAGCGATTCAATTGCTGGGGTACCGCACAGTGTTTCAAAATTAGTTGAGCATATTGTGAGAAATTTATGTTAGCAAATCAATTTATTTTATTGAAAATAATTTTCTATTAAGCGTAGACTGTCCATATACCTAAATAAGTTGAAATACCATCGCCAATGTTGTGACAGTGCGATGCTGGCATTGAGTATAAAATTAATATCTTCAGATTGTTGACATTTATAATAAAAAAAATTGAAAATTTGAAAAAAAAGTTAGCTTCATACCTTGTTCTCTATCTTTTGGTAAAGCAGGAGAATATTGTTTTTTAACTTTGGCTGTTGACGCTCTAGAAAAATGCTTGGTGGGTGCTGCTTTGCTATGACCAGCGCTTCTGATATTTCTCGTCATTATCTTAGTTTCGCTTATTGAATTATCGAAATTTGAGGTATCAGATGAGGTTGTGACTTCCGTCAAGGTACTAGAAATCGCGACGCCTTCGCAATTTTTCAACACACTTTCATCAATTCCTTCAGACTCTGTTGGATTTTGCCTAAAATTTTTTCTTGATTAACCAGCAATTTATAAATAAAAAAAATTAATAGGCAGTTGTGGGGATAGCAGACAGAAGCAGAAACACAATGTTCCTTGTGGTGATTCATTATTCTTTTTGTTAGTTGTTGGGAAATTAAATCAAAATATTTTTTGAATTTTTTATCTACTGTAAATGGACCTGAAAAACACATTTTTGTGGTATTAAACTTTAAAATATTATTAATTGGCAACTGCCCCCCCCCCCCTAACAATGAATAATATACCTATTCCTGTCAAAACAGAAGCAAAGTACCTTGGGCTGCAAGATCGACAACTTACATGGAAGACACACATAGAATCCAAACGTCGACAATTGGACATCAAGTTTCGACACATGTACTGGCTGCTCGGTCGTTAAGTAACAAGATTCTTCTTTATAAAGCAATCTTAAAACCAATTTGGTCATATGGAGTACAGCTTTGGGGATGTGCTCCAACCAGAATTAAATCAATACAACGATTTCAGTCTAAAGCACTCAGATCAATCGCAGATGCACCATGGTATATCAGCAATAGAACTCTCCATACAGACCTAAACATTCCGTTTGTTACGGAAGAAATTCAAAAAATATCCGCCAGCTACAGGGACCGAATCACCAACCATGACAACCGCCTAATTCAAGAACTATACAAAAATGGACCTAATGCGAGAAGACTACAAAAAATATGGCCAGAAGACTTAATCCAACACAGAAATAATCAATAAGGAGAAACACTAATGAGTGTTTCCCTTCCAAGCCCACCTAACCAACACATTTACTTAATGCTCTGTAAGAAGCAGATTGTAAATATACGAGTTATATAATAAAAATAAAAAAAATTAATTGTCTAGTAGTCGAATTGTTTCCTAGTGTCAGATAGGGACCAGAATTTATAAAACTTAATTAATCTTGATAATGGTAGCTGGAACGTTGCCAAAAAGTAAAAATAATTTCCCAACAAATAACAAAAAAAATAACCGCATTAAAATAATTTATAGTTTTTAAATAAAATAAATCAATTCTTTATACCTAAAAATTTTATCAAAAAAAAAGGTTTAACACCCACTTAGAAGCAACACATC
The DNA here is from genome assembly GCA_910591685.1 of Galerucella tenella. Classification (NCBI taxonomy): domain Eukaryota; kingdom Metazoa; phylum Arthropoda; class Insecta; order Coleoptera; family Chrysomelidae; genus Galerucella; species Galerucella tenella. The sequence goes on along the minus strand of CAJUYH010004745.1, from coordinate 5 downwards.
ACGGT
>CAJUYH010004744.1:0-25858 GCA_910591685.1 Galerucella tenella | reverse complement strand
TTGTAAATGCATCAGAATAGATGTTTTCAAAGTTTGCAACCAAGTTTCAAAACTTTTGTAATTATTCCGAGACCGCCTTGCTCGAAAAAATGACCACGAATTAAAAAAAATTATAAATAAACATGTTCCGGTCAACGTAAAAAGTTGCAAATTTAGACAACCGTTCGGTACATTTTTCCGATAGATCTGTCAAATTTGCAGAACTTTTGGAACGTTTTCCTTCAGTTTAATAAAAAAAACATTAATTTTTAATAACAAAAAATCATCCGTACACTTAGATTGGTTGCAAATTTAATACGTGATATGAAATATTATATCGAAAACTTCCCCAAGTTTGCAGAACTTTTGGAATTTTTTTCACGACCATACAGCAAAAATTAATTTAATTGCAATTTTAACAATGTTCCGGACTTCGGACAAGGTTCCAAAATGAGATTTATTGTCGTCTCAATGTACCATTCACTTGACCGAAGTTTGAAAACTTTTGGAATTATAGTTAAATTTTCGATTTCGAATGTCAATAATGACTGGATTAACCGGCGACTGAGTGAATAGCGACTTAATTTGGGCATTGATTAAAACGCTATGTTTTAATCAATGATTTGAGTAGCAGCTACTCAGTAGCGAGTAGGAAAACACTCCCGTTTAAAATACATGAATGGGTGTCTTGGCGAATAAGTCGTCGCTACTTTTTCGCGGCTACTAGCGACTGGCGAATGTGGAGGAAAACGTACCTTCAGTCGACAATCAGTACTGTATTTTTCTCTGCAAGGCCTGTTAATAATACGAGTATATCACGTCGCATAACATCAAATGTAACTTCTCCCATTCTGACGATGCTATTTTAAATATCGAAATAATAATTAATGTTTTATTTTCATACATTTTTAATTAAAATGAAGTTAAATAGAAACTTTAAGCTTTATTTGGAATAGTAATTTTTTCGTCTGCCTATCTGTCGCACAAGAATATCGTGAATTTATTCTTGCTGACTCTGGCTACTGTAATTTTGAAGTGATATGAAGTATACTGCTTACAGCTCGCCTTTGAAGAAATCCGTTTACGGAATTGGATTATCTCGGATCTTTTACTGGTCTTTACTTTGGTGGATTTTACTCAAAATAGCTCACACAATACAATGATTTATAAACTTCACCATTTTCGGAGAGATTTAAAAGAAAGTTTTTAATGAAAATAAGTGATAAAAACTTCTACGTCTTTCCTAGGGAAGTCAGTAGATCTTTCAACTTGTTAATAAAACCGTCTATCTTTCCGTGAAAACTAATATTGTTAAATTTGGCTTGGTTTATGTACGGGGTTTCTCATTATAATTTGACCTCCACTTATTTTCATTAATTACTGGAGTACAAACAAAAGTTTCAAATAAAAGTTGTATTATTTTACCTGTACCGACCAAAAATGTAACAACAGATTGAATTTTGTATACAGAAAGTGCCCAATAAAATGCATCTTCAATATTTCAAATGGGACACCTTGTATTTTTTATAGTTTTGAGTAGCCCTGCATTTCCTGATTACAAATATATAACATTGTGTAGCATTCGTTTTGTTCTACGGGGGGGGCTTTCGGGCTGAAGTCCCCCCTCCCCAAAACACCCTTTTTCGCATTTTTAATCTGCCTTTTATTGACTTTAATGTATTTCATTAGTAAATTAGTAAACAAAACATCCTGAAAACCTTTGATATGAAACACACGTTTTTACTCCATAAAACAACGTTAAGCTACTGTTTTGGTCGCTTCATTAAATGAAAGTCGTTTCACAAAATTTCCCCCCGTTCAGCCCCCCCTAAAATAAAATTCTAGATCCGCCACTGTAGTTAATATACAGTGTGGAAATCACTTATGGAATAAAATTCTTTGTCATTATTTTAGAAAATTATAAAAAATGCCGAGACACGTCAACTTTTGAATTGAGTTGTGCGTTATGTAAATATAAATTTAAATGTACAGGGTGATTCACGCAAATATGCCATAGTCGGTGTTTTTTTTTTTAATGAAACACCCTGTATATTTGCATATTTTTTAAATCCTCTCAATGAACCGATTCCAACAAACTAAATAATGTATGGTCAATTATTAATTATACAGGGTGAAATTTTAAAATTAATAATTTATTACACTTGAAATATGGATTTATCAAAAATCTAAGCTAACTAATTATTAGACGTATTTGTATATTAATCAAAACCTGCTACGCCCATGAATTTTATCATAAATACCTAAAAATTGCCTAAAAACGCCAATAATTAGACAAAATCGGTAAATAATGTGGATTGTTTTAAATCGGTAAATAATGTGGATTGTTTTCTATTCTGTCAGTTGTTGATGTGTTGACAGTTTAAACTGAAAAAGTAGAATCTTAGTCAAACACTCTTTCCTTGTCGACATAACAATGAAATATTTAACTGAGACACCGAATTGAGATTTTAATGATGATCGGGTACGGGGATAACTGCAGAAGTCAAGTTGAAGTGGCAAACTTATTTTATCACAGGTATCCCGAATTGCCTAATATATCACAAAGTACTGTGTCTAAAATTCATGCACAATTCAGAGAACTTGGACATGTCAAAACATTGAAAAAAAAACCACACTTTGTTGAAGATGATGTGAAAGTGGATATTTTGTTAAGTGTCGAAGAGAATCCAACTTCAAGTACACGTCAGTGTCGAAGAGAATCCAACTTCAAGTACACGTCAAATTGCCCGTGAAAATAATGTCATATAACTGTTCTAAGATGTCTTCATAAAGAAAACCTTCATCCCTACAAATTAACTTTTGTGCAGGAGTTAATAGAAGACGATCCAGATCGTAGAATGGATTTTTGCGAAAGATTGATGAATAAGCTGAACAGAAATGAGATAGCTCTTGGTACCATTCTTTTTTCTCACGAATCAACATTCACATTGAATGTAGAGGTAAACCGACAGAACTGTTAGATATTGGTCAGCAGAGAATCCTAATTGGATGCGTGAGACACATACTCAGTACCCTCAAAAGATGAACGTTTGGGCCGGTATCATAGGCGACCATATTATTGGTCGTATATTTATAAATGGAAATTTGACAGCTGAAGATTATTCAAATATGCTTAGAAATGAAGTTATTTCTGCGTTGGCAAACTTATATCCCAACGCAATAGATCCTAGCTTACCGAATGAAAATGTTTGGTTCCAGAAAGACGGGGCAACACCTGATTATGCTTTAATGGTAAGAACTTACTTAGATAAAATGTTCCCCAGTAAATGAATTTGACGGAGAGGTACTATTGAGTGGCCAGCTAGATCACCAGACCTTACGCCGTTAGATTTTTTTCTGTGGGGTTATCTCAAGAACAAAGTATATGCAACACAACCAACTAGACTTGTAGACCTCAAAGACAGGATAACTACAAATACGGAGTATTTCACCTCAAACTTTAAACAAAGTTAAGGAGGAGTTCTATAGGAGACTGTGCTATTGCCAACAACTAGGTGGAGAAGATTTTGAGCATTTATTTTAATGTATTGAAATCAAATACATCAGGTATTTTATGTATGTGTTTAATAACTGTAAAAATAAAAATTTCACCCTGTATATTTCATAATTGACAATACATTATTTCGTTTGTTGAAATCGGTCCATTGGGAGGATTTCAAAAATATGCAAATATACAGAGTGTTTCATTAAAAAAAAACAACACCGACTATGGCATACTTGCGTGAATCACCCTGTACATTTACATTTATGTTTACATAAAGCACAACTCAATTCAAAAGTTGACGTGTCTCGACATTTTTTATAATTTTCTAAAATAATGACAAAGAAGTTTATTCGATAAGTGGTTTCCACGCTGTATATTTAGAAATTAAACAAAATTAATAACGAGTCACAATACTACATTTTAAAATAACAATAGAGGCTCTCCATTGTTATCAATGCACAAGTAATATCTTCGTTTCAAATTTTCTAATGCCTCAGCTATTGTGTTAATACTACCATTTGGATTTTCAATTTTCGCGCGAACTTTTGTCGTGATAGAGTTAATATTTGTTTTTGAATCAAAATGCACTTTTTCTTCCAAAAGCCCACATAAAAAGCTATCAAATGGTGTTAAGGGACTATTTGGCCACTATTTAATGGTACCCTTATTGTCGAACCACACATGAAATTGATTACTTAAATGTTCTTATCGGCTACGACATTATGTGTCGATGCTCTATCCTGGTTCCTTATCATACTATTTAATTTCTCACATAAATCGATAATATATCTACTTTCTCATCTGCAGTATAATCAATTTTGGTATAAGTACTGACAGCTAATAATAAATTAATAATTGTTTCATTTTAAAATGTCAGTTACGTAGCCACCTATGGTTACCCCTTTTGTACGACCATCCGTCATTATAGAACAAAAGTAATGCTACACAATGTTATATGTTTGTAATCAGGAAATGCAGCGCTACTTAAAATTATAAGAAAATACAGGGTGTCCCATTTGAAATATTATAAATGCATTTTATTGGGCACTCCCTGTATACAAAATTCAGTCTGTTGTTACATTTTTGGTCGGTACAGGTGAAATAATACAACTTTTATTCGAAACTTTTCTTTGTATTCCCGTAATTAATGAAAATAAGTGGGGATCAAAATATAATGAGAAGCCCGTAATTTGGAAATAAAAAAAAACTGTCCGATTGTCGCATTGTCTTTGAGCGCGGAGGAGATGTGTCGCATATTCTGAAGGCTTTTGTACGGACATATTTCATTTTGTTAACTTTTTGGAAAATCAAAAATGTTGTGGTTTGATTTCTCAATAATTTAACTAAAAGAATTCCAACCTACACACGCTTGTCGTTGTTAGCAACAATTTTTCAGTTCAAGACAGCCTCATGTTCATTTTATGGTATCTTGGAAAATACCTGCTCCTCTAGGCCTTCGACTATTTATAATAAAGTTAAAAATTTAATAAAAGTATCCAAAACTATTTCTTCCACATAAATTCTAAATTTCACAATAAAGAAAAATTTATAGGGTTGACTAACCTGTTTGTTACAGTGGAGAATAAACGGATGAGATTAAATTTAATATACCTGTGCTTCTTGCATTCCATAGACATTTTCGGTGAGGACAGTCTTTTTTGGTCGTCGAATTACAGCGGGATCTGGCTGGACCGCTACAGGCAGACAAAGAGCTGACGGTCTCTTGAAAACACCGGTCGTTTGAGACTTTTTGTAATACCTGGAACAACATAATACCCCAAGCATAAGTCGACTACAATGAAGGTAATTCGTTTGTGGTGAAAACTGAAATTACAAAATACAAAGAAAATTCTGTTTTAATTATTATAATATACAAAGTGATTTAAAACGTTGTCGACAAATGCAAATTTGAAAAATTTATTTCCTAGTTAGGAATTAGGCAATAATTTTTGAAGCTTGCATTGCCAAAAACTATAATCTACAAAAAAGGGTGTTAAACTTCAAATGAGTTGTCAAACCGATAAAGGTTTTTGATATTTTATTAAAATATATTATACTTAGGGAGGCGAGGTCGCTAATTGGCGACATTCTCGAGCGCAGTCGAGACATATCAAAATCGAAAGATGAAGAATTTTGGAAAGGAAAAGCTCGTATGGTAAAAATCATTTTAGCGGTGGGTATGGCGTGTACGGCTTCTCAAAAATGTTTAAAAAAAACAGTTGATTTGTGTGTTATGGTAGCAATGAGCTCTCGCTATTTGCCACAAAAAAAAACAGTTACTTGGGTATTCTCGAGCGCGTCAGATATTCATACCACGTATGCCTTAAGTGCCTCTGCCTCTGATAACAACGGTATACTAATCTGCCGGTTTGCGTGGTGGGGAAAAAAAAATTTACTCGAGCGCGTCATTTTCGGAAGGGGTGTTAAGTAGACCGCCAAGGAAGCTCCTTTTAAAAAAACTGACGACTTCGGCGTGACGATACGTTACGACAAATTATTGAAAATGCAAAAAAAAGTTCTTTTGGAATACTCGAGCGCGTCAGATTTTCATAGGGGAGGTTTATCTCGGTATCCTGAAAGCATATTTTTTTAATCTGACAAAAATGTTGGTTGATTCTCTTAATCTGACCGAAAACAGTTTTTTTGTTTTTTTTTTCCTTTCTTTCTCCCTGATAAAATGGGGAATTTAAGAATGACAATAAAGCGATAGATACAACCAACGCAAATGTAGATGAAATGTAGTAAAAATTGTATTATTTATTGTATAAAAAATGAAATCATATAAAAATTGTATTATAATTGTATTTTTATGTATGACCTTTACATTTTTGCCCAATACAATTCGTCTTCTTCTTCTTCACTGGAACTTTCATATTGTGGGTGAGTGCCTGTAACATTACATGTTTATGGCACATTCCTCTTTTTTGTTAATAATACTTTTGTATACAGATACGCGTAACTCTTTCCGAGTCCACGAAAATTGTCGAGAAGCTTTAGGAAAAAACATTTTAAGATATAATAAAAGTTACATAATTTAATCGTCGTTGTTTCATATCAATTTTTGTTAACACCCTCCGTTGTCGAGATATACTCAAAAAACCGGAAGTTTTAGTTTTCATGATGCTTTTAGTCCAAAAGTTTTAACTTTGGACAAAAATGTAAAGAGTCCTTTTTTGTGTAAAATAAAATTACCTTTTTTCAATTTAAACTTTTTTTTGTAAAATGTATCGTTCGCGACTTATATGCCGCAACGCGTTTTTCGGAAGACGAAATGGCTCCTCCATACTTCCGGTCATGCGGAAACAGGCAGATTTTGTATTTTCAGTAAGTTTTAGATTATATCCTTCAAAATAAAAAATAAAAAATCGCGCTCGAGAATGCCGGATTAACGTTTTCTTTTATAAGTTCGCGACCCTATAACTCGGCGGCATCAAGGACTTATCGTCAGATTAGTTAAATTTAGTCTTAAGACACTAAAATCAACCCCCCAATATCTTAATCTGAAGCGCTCGAGTATTTCAGACTATTGATTTTTTTACTAATCTCATCGTCTATCCTAGGCACGCGTCACTACATATAGAGCTAATACTTTCCAAAGTTGTTCTATTAGGTCTAAGGTAAGTATTTCTCATATCTTCAACTGCCAAGCTCGAGAATTTCCGAGAAATCCCCTATGCGCCTCCCTAACCATTGGTACTACTTTTATTTTGTTGTGTTATTGTGTCAGAGTTTCATAAATAATAATAAATATTAAATATAGGCCCGTATCTAGGAATATCAAATAACGATATTATTTTGATAAGGGTCCCGTTCACAAAGCACCAAATGCGTTTGTAATTTATAAAAAGAAAATATCATTCAGCCGTATCAATAAAGGTGGATTGAATTAGATTAGATTAGAATTGGAGTGGCTCTTTGTCCTATCCCACTGCGACCTTTGCAGATCTATAGTGGTTCTCTCTATATTTAGAGTTCGATATCTAATGCTTTATTCTTTTTATTAGACTTATCAGCCAGAATACCGCCTACCTTGCGTAGCTCTCTACTCTCGGTTTCTCTTCTCCGAATATGGGAAACCACGCCCTTGCTAGGCCTTCTCACTCACAGAGTATGTGCTCCGTCTTTTTCCTGGCAGAACCTGCATAGGCTGTCATCTGCTAGGCCAATTGTGTGCATATGTTTCCTCAGCCTACAATGTCCAGTCGGTATTCCCACCATCATCCTCGTCGTTTTAAGACTTTGACATAGTAGGTCGTGTGACAGTTTGGCCAAAGTGCTTTTAAGGAATAATTTAGCGTGCCTTTGTCCTGGGGTTTCATACCACCAGCGCATCGCCTGGTTGTTTATCCTTTTGTGTATGCTCTCTTTACTTAGGCTTTAAGCAATTCCACAGAAAGGTTCTGGCCCTATCATAACCTCCGTTGCTCTCTTCTTGGCTAATCAATCGGCCTTCTCATTAACTTTTATTCCTTGGTGACCTGGTACCCAAGAAAGGGTCACTTTATAATTATTATCTAGTCTGTTGAGGGCCTTGCGAGACTCCCACACCAGATTTGACATTATCCGATATGAGCGAATCGCCTTTAGTGCTGCTTGGCTGTCGGAGTAGATGAAGATTCTCACGTCTCATCAACTCTTCTGCACAGCATTGCACCCCAATTAACCCTGCCTGAAGGACAGTAGCATGTTTTCCTAGGCTTATAGAAATCGTGATCTTCTCTTGTACCCCATTTATTCCGGCTCCTACTCCAGAATCAGTTTTAGAGCCATCAGTGTACCAGTTGAGATTAGCTGTTATAGGAGGACCTGCTTCCCAGTCCTTTTTCTCTGGAATGTTAGCTGTATATTCGTTTCTAAAGCTATATTGTGGGACAATCAAAACCATTGGCATTCCCAGTATTGGATCTGCCTTTAATTCTTTATATAGCATTTTGTAGGCCTTACCATGTCCTTGACTTTTCGGAGGAGGTCCCTGTAATAATCTGTGACTAACAAATCTTGCATTTCCCGGAATGAAGATATGCAGTGGTGGTAGGTTTAGTATTACCTCCAGGTCCGCAGGTGGAAAAAACATGCTTTTTCACTAGATACAGTTTTGATGATCTTAAAGTAAAAGATCTGAGTAGAAAAGCAAAATATCAATTTTAATAATTCATTCGCAGCACACAATGATTACAAGAAATAAACAATAATTATTTACCCATTTTAAAAATTACAAATCTGCTAGTCCATTTCCAGGAAGAATTGGCACCTTCAACTGACAATTACCTGTTCAAGGTTTTTGCAAGGGATTTTAAAACTTCCATTTCTATGTAAAGTACAACTCCTTAGCTCTAATTATTATGTATGAAATGCAATGTATTCTCAAAGTTTACCATGACATTTCAACCTTTATTCATATGAAATGTAATTTTTTTTCCTATTGTTGGGACACAGTGGTGTACCACAATGGTAATGGAAGTAATCGTTAGCTCCAAGAAATACCCCATCCCCCTTACTTTTCTATTATTTGCATATAAAATGTAAGAATTGATATAATTCAATCAATATTAAACGATATTGACGAGCACTCAACGCTAAGCAGGAGTTTAACAATATAAAAATGAATGTTTTTGGGCTCAAAATTAATTTCACGTTCATCCACATGTACGCTAGTGTTTCCAAACGTACATTTCCATAGAATATTTCCATAATTGCGAAAATAAATTGAGTTTTTATTCATACTCGTACCTTTTGTGTCAAGGCTGGAATGATTTATTGGTGTTAAAGATTTGTTGTTTAAAGTTGAGAGTGCATGTCTTCAGTTTAAATGCATATTATCAGAATTTATTGTAATGTTTACTCTGTTCCCCCTATGTTTAACTACTACTCGAATTGTGATTTGAGTAGCATGTTAGAAAATACACTTTTAATTGCTTCTTGGTATACAACTTCTGACTAATTTTAAGGTCAATTTTTCACTAGAATTCATGTATTACAGTTTTATTTCAGTGGTAAGCGATCATAAATAATCTGCTTTAGAGTAAAGTAGAATAAATCCATGGAGATTTTAAAAACATTACTCACTGTGGATATGTATTCAGCGAATTAATATATTAACCTGATGGCATGTCACAATGACAACGTTATGCCACTCAATTTTGATTACATAAAGAAGCTCATTATGATAGGTACTCAGTCCCATAATGGAGTTCTATATGAAAAACATGATCAAAAATGTTATAAATGTCCCCACCACCGTGATGTATATACAATTTTCGCCACTACTAGCCAAATTTAAGACAAAAATAGAAAATAATTGACATCATACACTATTTCAATGCTAAATTATTACTTACAATAGTTATTTATGATACAAGTGCGTGAAGTTATACTTTTGCGTACGAGTTGCGAAAAAGCAAGGAACGAGCGTAGCGAGTGCCTTTTTCGCAACGAGTGCGCAAAAGTACTCCACGCACAAGTGTCATACAAAAGTTTATCTACGAGCACATGAAGAAATAAATAAAAAAAAGTGTACTCTGAATGGGTTAAAACACATAGAAATGAATTTTCTATAAACAAATATATAAACAACGAATTCTAATTATTTAAATGAACTCATTTACATATTTTTTTTATTTTACCATTCGGAAGAGCATATAATTTTGAGCTCTGTGCAAAAAATTAGACGTCAGCGAGACTCCTAAGTCACCTGAAAAAAATTATAAACATCAAACAGCGCTCCTCTCCGAATTTCAGGCGTGACGTCATCGCATATGAATTATCTCCCAGAGAGCGGATACCGCGCCGATCTGTTTTCGGTCAGATGACTACTTAGCTAGTAACAGTATTTTGCTTGCTTATATGCCTATTTATACGTTTTAGCAAACTCTAAACAGTGTTGTGTTTGTGAAATAGGAACGTTTAGAAATAATTAAAACTATTCGACACAATGGACCAGAACCAGAGTAAAAAAAGCTATAAATATTGTGCAGTTCCAGAATGTAAAAGTAGATACTACAATTAAAACATCTAACAAAACATTCATTTCTATTAATAAGGATGCAAAAAAATGGAAGCAATGACAGAAAAGCATAAAAAGACTCAAAGCATTCACTGATAAGTCAACATACTTTTTGTTTGTATATTTTTAAGATTTCATTTTTCTTCAATCAGAATCGTTATAAATTATCTTATAAAATACGTTGTGAATCCACATTGAGAGGGTTATTGAACACCACACGCTTGTATTAATCCAATTTTTTTGAAATACGTAGATAATATTGTTCTTATAGCTTGTGGTGTTATTAATGTTCAAAATTATTAAATAAAATAATGGGTCAGTTCTTTACAAATTAAATTTTATTGAATACTGCTTTTTTCCAAAAAACAGGTGATCTTTTTCAGTAGATCATCAACAAAACTGGCGTATAATATGTGTTTTAAAAGAAATTATTTTATTTGATTCAAAGACCGGATCAGCTCTAACAAATATCGCTTTTTTTACCAGTGAGGTGCATCTGCATTTGAATCTGATGTAAACATTTGGAACTAATATTACCTGCTTCATCAAAATAAATTTTTCTTGTTCTTTTCAACATTGGTGATTAAATTTCCACTTCACATTCATCATAAATAGCATTTGGAGAAGCTCCTTTAATTGGGCAGTCTGCAGTTGAAAAAATTGCAATTTTTTACTGAGTAACCTATAGCGTTATCTCCGCAACTTTGTCCACCAGACCAGGAATAAAATAAAACATCTGGAATCACCTTGTATAACATTTGAGAGAGCATGTATTTATGAAAAAATTGACATTTTTAATCATTCTGGCCGGAAAACAGTCAAAAACGATGTGTCACATAGTATAAAATTAAAAGTTGATAAACTCGTGTTTTTGATTAAAAAACTCCACAATCATAAGCAAGTTCACTTCTGGAAGATTTAATTAGTCTGCTTTTTCAAAATTAGGTACACACATTTTATTTTATTCACACACAATTTTGTAAGTAATTCGAAATAAATAAATTCTACGCGAGGCTCGTTACAGTCAGAAGCGTAATATTTGCTTTCATATGTGGTGACGTCACAGTCATAGTCTTCGCCCCGCTACGGTATGCTTGTTTAATTGGTTGTATTAGGAGAACGACATATTCTATTGACATGAAATTTTCAGAATCACATTTTTATCCTTAGTACTTTATTTTACGACAGTTAAAAATTTTAGTAAACGAGCCTATTCATATTTACAGTAAACTGAGGACAATTATTTAAATTACTAATTCTAACATTGGATAATTTGTTTTTTAAAGTAACAGATATTTTTCACTATGACACTATGACATTTCTGTCAAATTCACTGCCAGCACAAAAGTTTATACAACAAACAACTAAATTCAAGGCAGCTAGATTATCACGTAGCTAAAAAAATATGTGTTAAAATGAAAACCCCATTTAAAAAGCATTGGTCATTTTCGCACGCTTTTGGGTGTTATAATGAAAGTCACAAATAAAAAGCATTGTTCATTTACGCACGCTTTTTAACGTATGTATAATGTATGATTTCACACATTTTTTTGGTTCGTGAATGCCTGATTTTAAAGGTGATCGTAGATAAAATAATCTTTAATGGGCAAACGGTGCATATGAACTTCTTTATTGTTACTATAACAATTTAAAGACACAGTAATGAAATATTATTATTCCTACATTCTATAATACCCAATACTGCAACGAAGCCAATTATACGACCACATCCAAAAACTGTACAAAATGTGGGTTATGTTTTGCTTTGAACACACGCACAATTGTGGTAAAAGCAGAGTACAGCGGTATTGCGTTCACAACACCATACCTTAAGTGTAAGCGTTATACACCACATCGTTCAGAAACGCACCACAAGAAGTGTTTACCCCGTCGTCTGACTGACAAGTACACTGTCTGTTTCCGCTCCATAGATTATGAACATACTTGTTATGTCATCACTCATTTTTGGTTGAGCGTGAATTTTAAACTAATGGCATGTTTATGCAAATATTTTCATCTTGATATAGGTAATTTCAAGCAGCGGATATGTTAAAGGCTATCTCCTGAGTATACAAAATTTTGTTGCACAAGTTTTTGTTGAACTACCATCCCTGAATTCTCAAAATATTTGAATTTGTCTATTATTGACCTAAAGTTAATAATAGAAAAAATTATTAACCTCTTAAAGAGAAATTTAACTTCTCAGTTGGAAAGAAGAAGCAATAATTGTCAACATCACAGCTAGTAGTGGAAAAAATATTTGCTAGTGAAAGTGTGAATGATAATAGTGGAGCATGTCAAAGGGAGATGCCAAAAACTCAAGAAGGGAAGTTGTGCACGATGAAGGAGATGTTGTCAGAATTGTAATACCTCGGTACAAAAACAAATGTTTCGGCATCAAATTCAGCGGCGTTCTAGCTTCACACTTGTCACTTTCACTGGCGGTTTTAGAATTACTATCCAAAGTTAATTAAACCTAACCTAACCAGACATTTTCAACATAATTATTTCACATAAATATACAGAATACAATTAAGTCTATCATGTCGGGGTTGGTAAATTGCGCACAGAGGTCAGTTTGTAGCCAGGTATACCCAAAATATTTCTTTTTCATAGGTAAATTGCGCACAAGTGACCCTGAAGAGGGTCTAGGTGGATGGCCTACAACTTTCAACCGATTCCGCGAATTTTAAAAGTTACCAGAGATTCAAAGGTTTATCCCCTAATGAATTTACGATAACAATTCGAGGCGTAGGTACATGGATCAGTTAAGTTTTTGCATTTACACTTCGATCAACCGGGTTTGGGCCTGGGTTTTCTTTTTTTTTTCAGTTTCCTATTTCTCATTTTCTGATATTTTTATGGACTAAGGATACAATTTGACCACTGTGCGCAATTTACCTAAGAGACTTAATCCCCTGGCTGCAACTACCTGACGGACCCTTCCCAAATTTGGGATACTTCTTCAGAATTATTTCGATACAGCTGATTCCTGTTTTTTGTGATGATGCTTTTTTGGCACTGGAGCATCAATACTAATATTTAGTGAGAAAAAATCATCCATCGCTCTGGGTAGTTATGTAGAAGATCCATGAATCCTTCAACTTATTTAAACGTCATAATTGATTGCTTATAGCTCGAAAGAGCCATTGGAGCTTGTTAATGAAATATTGAAACGGTTTTTGTATTGGCTACTCTAGAAAAATTTTCTGCTCACATTTTTTGACGGGTAATTAGTAGTGTTTGAAAAATTAATAATCAATATCTTTGGCAATGCTACTAGAACAATAATTTTTATAATCGCCTTAATGGATTTTAAATTACCTATCGCTTCTAAAAAAAGCCAACAGTGTGTGGAGATAAAAATAATGACAGTAATAGAAAGGAAAGTTTGGTCGCTTTATTTTATGTGTTTTTATACAGAGTAAATGAGTACCGTGGATTAGGCCTGATAGATCGTTGAAAAGTATTAAAAGTACCTAAATGTAACTCCTAATCTTTAAAGTTTGTGAGATACAAGCTGATTAAAGGTGTGGAAGAAATACACATTTTATTTCATATCTTTTCGGGGAATTGAAGTACAAATTTAAGAAATTTTGTAGGTTATTGTCTCTTCAAAACACACCGACAGTATTAATGATGTCTTTTGAATGCAATTCTTTATTAAATTTCTTACATAAAAGTTACTCTTTGTTTAACTCGGTAGAACACTCCATTTTGAAGATTTTTCACTTGTTATCAAAGTAAGACACTTTTTTAAGTTTTTTTTTCTCAAATAAATTTGTAGTACTAAGGCCCGGTCTTTTCAAGTACGAATAAAATGGCTGATAACTAACTGGAAAATTAATTTATCAGAAAGTCTTATTTAACAAATAAAGTGTAAATGTCTTTCAAACCGACTTTAACCATTGATTTATTATTCGGTGAATTAACATGACAAAAATAATTATTTCAACGTTGGCTGCAATGAAATTACAATAACTAACTTCACAATATGTGTAGAGAAAGATAGTTTCATGCACAATGTGTATATAATAGAACGTGATAAACAATTGTTATGTTTCGCGGACGCGTTGTAAGCTGCAAAATAGATTTCAGGTTAGCTGTCACCTGCTTGACAGCACTCAAATCAGTATTTCATGTAAATATTTAAATAATTGCTGAAGTTGTGCATTCTGTAAGCTTATGATAGATAAAAAAGGTTATTTTTTAGACGAAACGCAAAAAAAATTGTAGTTAAAGAAGACCAATCAAAGATCAAAACTACTGAAGTTATTCCATCATTCATTCCAAACTTAGAGGTTCCTGTTATTCCTGATTCTTTATCATCCCATCTTTCAAAGTGGTCAATACGTTCTCTAACGGTATATGGGTGACGTTCTGGGTTTACAAAATCTACAATTTCTTGTATCTCTTGATCTTCGAGTTCCTCGAAATAATTGAAAATATCCATTTCAAATTAAATGTGACAGTTTTTATATAAGCTGCGTTCGTTATTTGCATCGCAGAGGCGACGGATTTTTGGTCATGTGATCACAGATTAATCTGAGCAAATTGCTATTAACGAACGGCTCGACCAATCCTACATATAAACGAACTTCTAACCTCCCTTTTGCCTGTCTTTCATTTTAGAGACTACGATTTTTTTGTTTGATTTTGTCGTTTAGATTTCATTATTTACGACTATGTCTAGCCCTGAGGCAATTTTGGTAGCTATTCATGGTCAACAAACAGTACGAGATTTATCTAATGATAGGAGTGACTACAACATAACCTCATAACATGACAGATAAACAGATTAATCTTTCTCGTCGGTCAAAATATTCCGAGCAAACAGATTTACATCGGACTGATCTGAGCGGAATTACCGAACAGTTCAGATTTACCTCCCCTACCTCTAGATGTAATAAACGAACGATTCAGACTAAAAAGATTAATCGGACGCAAATAACGAACGCAGCTATAAACTAGGTTAGAATCGCCAACACTTTGAAATTCGTAGTTAATCGGCATCAGTCGGTTGTTATTCACAACCCGAACAATTTTATTTCGAACTTATACCTCCTAATAACTTAACTGTAGAATAATGCTATATATTCTGCGAATATAAATTATCCAATAATGGAAAGACGAGTCTAGGGATTTGATAAATATATATTATTTACAACTTTATTCAGGCTTGGAAAGACCGGGCCCTACTTGAAGATCAAACAAATAATTTATACATAAACGATTCTTATGGGTTTGTCATTCATAATTATTTAAGGAAAGATGTTGAGAAAATATTCAGGACTACTACAAATTTATTGTTTAAAAACATTACATCATAACAAACTGTCTTACTGCAATAAAAAGTTAAAAATTTTGAAAATGGAGTGTTCTATCGAGTTTAACAAAGAATACCTTTTATGTAGAAAATTTAATAAAGAATTGCAGACGGAAGTCTTTAGCTCTCAATACAGGGTGTTTCAAAAATATGGTACAATAAAAGTACGAAATCGTCGTACCACGCCACTGGCTTATTAGAACTTGACATAATTCAGCTAACATAATTTTTAAAAACTTGACAATACTGTATGTTAGGGGTTTGTCAGAAAGAATTAAGAAAATTTGGTAATCAATTTAATATTCGAACCAGCTTTAAATCTAACAATACTTTGAGATCTATCTTAACAAAAACGAAAACAAAAAATGAAGAACAATCTTCAAAAAATTGCATATATCAGATATCTTGTGAATGCGACAAATTCTATTTAGGTGAAACATCTAGAACATTGAAAGTCCGAATAAGTGAACATAATAAATACATCAAAGATAGGGAGTTCTTTAAGTCAGGTATTTGTAAACATGCTTGGGAAGAAGGGCATAAAATTCAATGGGATTCGACAAAAATAATATTGAAAGAGCCCAATAATAAAAGAAGAAAAATCAAAGAAAGTGCTTTAATACAACTAAATGCAGATAAATGTGTAGCTAGTATTTCAGCCGAATGCAGTCAAATTTGGTTACCAATGTTAGAAAGAGAAATTTCCAATAATCAATTACCTGCCTTATCAGGATAGCCATGTGTTTTTATCCAGGTTTTCTTATGATTTATCATTGGAATAGTTGTTAATCGATACACACTTTAATACACAAAATCACCAAACTGAGTTATACATGTTTTGAAAACAAAAATTATCATACACAAAAAAGTAACAACAAACGCGTTTTATTAACAACATTTCCAAAATAAGCTAAAAAAAGCGCTATCCCAATAAAAACCGTTCCTGGAACGTGCACTTCACTGGATTCCATTTCTAGTAGACTATCATATCGTTAAAATGTCATAAAGTAAAATATTTATTTCACATTTCACCAGAGGTGTGATCTACTATGAATGGACCTTGATAAAATTTGACAACAAAGTTTTGTAGTCTTAAACTTCAAAATATTATTGATTGTCTAGTTGTCATATTTTTTCGTTGTGTCAGATAGGGACCAAAAATTATTTTACTAATTTTATTACTAGTTAATCTTGACAACGGTAGCTGGAACGCTACCGAAACGTCGAAATAAAAAATAAAAAACAATATTGTGGTTTGATTCCCAAAAGAATAAGAGAAAAAAGAATAAGTAATGCCACAAGGAACTTACAAAAGATATTTGACATAATTAATACTGTCGATGTGTTTTGGGAAGACAATAACCAAAAAAAATTTTAAATTTGTACTTCCGTCCCTCGAGAAGATATGAAATAAAATGTGTATATCTTCTACACTTTCAAACAGCCTGTATCTCACAAACTGAGAAGGTTAGATGAAAGTTGCTTTTCGGTATTTTGCATATTTCTTAACCCTGTATATACTAGAGTATTAGAATGAACTGCTATACTCTGTAACCCTTCAGGTAGATTATCCGGTTGACTTGATTGTTTAATAATTTGTCTAATTAATTTTTGTGCGAATTGGCCTATTTTTATATTGGTAACGACTTAATGGAATATTTTGATAAGAATTGGTAGAAAGTGCTCAGAAGTAGATTCGAGCTTCTAATGCTGCATCGAGCCAAGAAGTTCATTACATTACTAGATTAATATAAGTCTAGTAAACAACCAGAAGGATTTTAAGAGCAGTCCAAATTTTTCTATTTTGCCGGAAATTTGGGAATATCGACAGAATCGGATATTTGGGAGATATCAAGGTACCTTGAAAATTGGGAGTT
Source organism: Galerucella tenella (assembly GCA_910591685.1). Classification (NCBI taxonomy): domain Eukaryota; kingdom Metazoa; phylum Arthropoda; class Insecta; order Coleoptera; family Chrysomelidae; genus Galerucella; species Galerucella tenella. Next base: position 8,168 of record CAJUYH010004744.1, on the reverse strand, counting down.
AACCCAAATTTCCTTATTATGGAAGAACATCGACTATTGAGATTTGGTGTCTCGATATTTCAGGATATCGTGGAGATTGGTTTCCTGGACCTTCCGGACCGTGCGAGGATCCTTCAACTGCACTCAGGAAAACCGAAAGTCGTTTTTTTCTATTCGATTGAACTCGCCGCTCTATTTCAGAAATTGTAATTTATTTATTTAAACGTATTTAGATATAGGTCCTGCCTTTTTCAATATCTTCCGATTCCATTTTTCACATCAATTTATACCCTTTCAAAAATTGTAATTTGGTAATTCAATCATCTTGAGCTTTAATTCACTCTCTCCTATTTCGTTATATTTCAATTTCATCTTGTTCATATCAATTGATATCTATTGTATTTTAATGGCAATTGAATTGATTTTATTGTGGATTTGTATATTTACCATCAATATACACTGTGTTATTTTTAAGATGCGACATAGGGATTCCTGTACAAAACTGTCAAACACGAGCTAACTTGTTTTACCAAATAGCGGTCACAAGAAATACTAACAGATTTGGAAAGGTCGTTGGAAAATAAGATCAAATGGACTTTTAATTTTCTCAAATTCGCTCTGGTTTAATAAAAAAATGTATGATTATGTTTAACTTCACGTTTGACTTTAAAATTTCCGGTGCTTCCACCGGTCTGGCTATTCCCTACGCGGTTGAAAGTATTCGACAGTGGTATGAAAATGGGTTCGACTTTTTTGAACATAGGTAACTATCCATTTTTTTAACCAAAGCGAATTTTAGGAAATTAACTAATTTTTCAACGACCCTTCCAAATCTGTTATTATTTTTCATGAACGCTATTTGGTGAAAAAGTTATCTCGCGTTTGACAGTTTTTTATAAGAATGTCGCATTTTAAAAATAACACAGTGTATGAAGTACTAAATATACTGGCGCCCTCAATTATTTTAACACACCTTTGCTAACAATCCTGTAATCGTTAAAGTTGAGAGCCCCCCCTGATCTTGGAGTACAAAGGGCATCCCAACAGCATAGGCTACAACTCATATTTACGTATATATTTTTTGGTGACAAACATTATAACGTTTTACGGTCAACAGACGGAAATACGAACCTGCTATTTCCTAACCCTTTTCTATTATACAGTTAGATACATCCTGTTACTGGAATTTCATTTCCGTGTCGGATAAAATAATAAAACCATTTTGTTCCCGTCCTAATAAAACAAGTAAGGCATAAAATGTCACACATAAAATAAATCCAAGAAAAATAGAACAATACAGTTCCTAGACACCTCACAGCTTATAACAATAAAATCGTTTATATAATGATCTGCGTCATTTTTGAACTATATTATTATACCTACACAAAATCATTCATGTCCTTTATTATTTGAGGATTAATAATAAAGAGAAGCTATTTTTCCGCAAATCGCTAGTAGTCCAGTAACTGAACACCTGAAAATATCGAAAGCTCCTGAAAAGTCGCTGAAGACTTCACTTTGGGCTCAATTTGTAGGTCACAGCAGGTGTTTTCAAACGATAAAAAACTTAAAGCGATTGAGTTTACGGAAGGGGAGGAAAATGGCCCCCCAAACCCTGGAAAACGGGTTTCTCGCTAATATCTGGCTAAATATGCGAATTAGAGATAATGAGACCTAAAAGTCTCCTCATTTCTACTGCAGATCTGCCTTTAGGAATTCTGCTGTCTATGCATTAATTTGTAAGCGGACGGACAAATTGTTCCATAACTTGGCAAAAATTGACATTTCCCGATGATTCAAAGTTCATCATAATGGGAAGACCCGTAGCTATCATTTTATGTGACTTGCACCTCGTTCGTACTTGACAAAAATATTTAAAAAAGCGGTCAAACTTTTTTTCCACAAGATTTTGAGACTATTTCATTAATTTGTTCATATGTTCTGAAAAAATTGTCTTTTATCCTAATTTTTTTTATAATGGAACCTTAGGAGGTCTTGAATGATCTCAGAAATTTTTTCTAATATCTTTCTTGCGTTTTGATAAAAAATTGATTTGTCTATTTATTTATTTAAAAAAAAGTCCGGCTTTAACCGGTTTGATCAATTTCCCTGATTTCTGGAAAATGATTTGATTTTATCAAAAATCAAATGGTTTATTCGAAAACTAGACACTCTAAGCTTTAAAATAATGTGCATTGAAAAGCAATATATAGGTTGATAAATTTTTAAATCGCGCTTGTTCAACAGATTGTACAGAACTCCGAAAACGGCTGAACAATGTAAATAAACAAATCAATTTTTCATCAAAACGCAAGAAAGATATTGAAAAAAAATTTCTGAGATCATTCAAGACCTCCTAAGGGGCCATTATAAAAAAAATTAGGATAAAAGACTATTTAAAGAAAATATGATCAAATTAATGGAATAGTCTCAAAATCTTGTGAAAAAAACTTGACCGCTTTTTAAAATATTTTGTCCAGTACGAACGAGCTGCAAGTCACATGGAATGATAGCTACGGGTCTTCCCATTGCAATGAACTTTGGATTACTTATACCTTTTTCCAAAGGATTCAGAAAGGTGAGAAACTGTTAGTATAATACTTTATTATTTGATCTTCATATTACATTTATGAGCCTTAGTTTCATGCATTGATTTGATTTGTTGTTTTTGTTTCAAAGCTAAAGTTTGGCTCGAAGCATGCGATAGGCCTGACTTGATGCCAAAACTATAAACTTTATACAATAGTAGTCATCGTTTATGTAGTGCTCATTTTTAACCAGACATGATTATGCAGCCTCATAAAAGAAAACTTCCTTTAAAAAAGGATATTCCAATTTCCAACAATATTCCTTTCATCAAATACTGCAATGCCTAAAGACTTTCAGACAAATTATTTATTGGAAAAGAATTTTGTTCGCTATTTTTGTGGTTATTTAATTGAAACATGTTCGGAAATTCATACATGCAGCGTATGTGAGATGTATTCACAAGCGTATCAGAATTTAGACGTTTCTTCTTTATACTGTTACCTTAGAGCTTATGAAAGTACGAATGAGGATACTTTTGGAAACTTGAATATGCCGCATGAAAATTTTGTACAAGACATCTCATTATTAGAAACATTATTCCAAATGACTTTTGAGAAAGTTGCTACGGAAGATAATATTGTTGAATCACTCATAAATATTAGTCAAACAACAGAGTTTGTACATACTTGTGTTGATTTTCCAATAAAATATTTAATGAAACCCTCTTCAGGGTACGACTATATTACACATTAAAATTTGTCAATAAAAATTTCAAAAAATCATAACAAAATGAGAATTGTATTATGGAAAAACCGATAAATATTTGGTATAAGACTATTGTTTCATTCACTCATCAGTGTACTGTTCTACAATATTTAAGAAAAAAACATTTAACACGTTCAAATCATTTTAAAACTTATGCCACCTACGCCTATGGTAAAGTAAATCGTAAAGCGATCCGTTCAAGGTCATCAAAAGCTCTGGCAATAATTTATGAATGAAATTTATAAGAGTTATACTACTGGTTCGTTCTTATACTGTGATATTAGCCGTGACAGGGTAGTATTTATTTCGTTGGCGAATAATAAATTATAACCTGAAAACTCTATAAGACTTTTGGGCCATTCTTTACTTAGTACTTTTTCATTTTCATCAGGTATAGTGCTGCACGGTAAATCAGAAAAGTTTTATGGCTTTTTTCCATCTGAAACCTAAGTCAAATCAAGTCAGTTTCTTAGATCGTGAAAAGAACTATACATCCTAGTGAATACTAAATAGTGGATTATTCCATTTAAACTCAAAAGTCTAGGGTAGATTGTAGGTACAATTCTTTCAAGTAGAAATGCCTTTGCCAATCTTCGGAATTCATTAAATGTATTTGCCACCTTTAATTGGTATAACTGATTTTGATATTTTGGCATTGATGGTTTTGGAATTTTTTACCAGATCAGAGGTGATTGCCAAATACATATAAAATGTTTTCTTCTAGTAGAGTAATATACGGATTTCAAAATAAATAAAGTGGAAGAGTTGAAATTTTGTATTCTTTATAATGAAAGTCGCAATGGGTCCTACTATTTAAACCATAGATGTAACGAATAGCCCTTTGAAGATAGCTTCGAAGCGGTGCAAACTACAAGATCCCCAGAAAGGCAAACCATAGCGGAGGTGCGATTCGAACAAAGAGCAGTAATTTGTTGAAGCAGTAGAAGAATGAAACTTTTGCATTCATTTCATGTTAACAGGTTGTAGTCACCCAGACGAATCTTTGATTGTCTAGTCCCTACTAGATGTACAGACCATTTAAGGCATCGTCAATATGAAGACCAAAAAAATAAAATCGATTTTGAAGATCCCATTGAGTCATTGTTAAGGTTTAGAAGTTGAAAAACAGCAAAACTCTATAATAAAACTGAAGTTAAAACAAACTCCTTTCGAGTCAGACCAGGACTTGATAGTATTCAGATCTTTGCCTATGGTAGAATGTAAAATAGTTGTACTTGAACTACTTTGGGTTAGACTGGTGTAATTAACAAATAAAATAAAGTTTAAGTATTTACGAGGTTTTTTTTTCCAACCTCCGATAGGCTATAAAGAAAAGACGGGTGAATATACAGAAAAGATTTTGTTAACAGAAGTAATGTACAATGCAGGTTACTTCTCTACATTATCACCTTGACGATTGAGACATTTATCATATCTGTGAACAAGCTTTGCGATGCCCTCCTCATAAAATGTTGCCACTAATGATTGGGAGTGAGTTGTGACGGTGTTTTTGAGTTCCAAGTCATCTGCCACTGCTTCAGTTCGGGAAAAAGATTAAAGTCACTTGGCGCTAGGTCGGGACTTAATGCTGGGTGTTCAAAGATTCACTTATGGTGAACCTTCGATTTTCCTTGATCACTTGGTCAATTCATTGAACAAGGTGGTCTGTAGCCACAGACTTGCGTCCTTGACCCCCTCTTCATCATGAACCTCAGCTCGGCCGTTGACGAACAACACCATCACTCATGAAGCTTCCTCCATACACTCGAGCGATGAATTTTCTCAGCACTGTTACCTTCTGCAAGAAACGAATAAGACTTCGCAATTCACCCTTGGCGGGAGAATCAATAGTGACAGCCATGTTTACCTGACTACAGCTCAACAGAAAATGGCGTCTCACCAGTGACATAATGTATTGAAGAGGAGATGCGCAGTCGCCTACTACGCACACTAGTTTCCTCGAGCATGTTTAGCCTTCGTACTATGCGATCGGAGGTTGAAAAAAAAAACGACCCTCGTACCATTAATTCGTAAGTCTGTGGCATCGTTAATGAGTACCAAAAAAAGAAAAAACTAAACCCTGAGGTTAAATAACTATTTATTTATGTTCCATTTTTATTTGTTACCAGTTGCTTTAGCTGTAAAAGCAATTTTTCCTTTATTCAAATTCTACTCCGTTAAAGTATAATCGTTTTCTTTATATCTCCAACAGAACTTGTCTAATCTTTGTTTATTTTTATGGCTCATCAACCGTAGCATTTACATCAGTATACTTTACATACCCAACGTAACATCGTCGATAAAAGAAATTTTTTCTGCTCCAAGAATTTACTGTTGGAAGATATTTGGTTATTCATTGAAACGCAAATTTTATTCTACGCCCTCTTGTGGGATTTATGCTCGTTTCAACGTTTGGAATTTCGCACAGTGTGCTTAACATTAAGAAGTACTTATTTGTCTTGCTTGCTGCACAGCTGCAGCTAATGCATTAGATGCTTAGTAAAGGACCGGTTAAGCTGGGAAACCTGCATCCACATTCTCGGATAAGGAATGAGGAGTTGGGAAGTTGAGACAAACTTGTAATATAATCTCATTGGATCTTTATACTAAGTATACCATTTCTATTGTAGCTTGATGATGGTAATTTTGTACCGAAACTAGTTGCTGAATAATTTGTCCTTATTGGTGAACAAAATTAAATAATTGTGGTTTGGACTTTGTGTTTTTATTGATCCTTCTTGTTTGCATTTCGTATAACCACATTTGAGATATGGATGAGCTCTTGAAGTCAATTAATTCCATTTCGTAAAGGTCATCAAAAAGCCCTATATCTATTTTGTTTGATTTTATAAACTGATATCTCCATATTTTGATAATTTGGTCTGCCAAGTGTCAAGACATAACCTCACTTTCACATAAGTAGGACTTAAGTAGAACCTACACTTCGACATTTACGTTAAGAACGACTTACGACGCGATGCAGTCACACATATTTCCATACTTAAATGCTTAAGTAGCACCGGTGCAGTTGGCACTAAGACTGTATGAGATACTCGAGCATCTTTATAGCCGAGTATCTACAAGACCCAGCAAAATAAGATATTAATAGTATATTATGCAACGATCATGTAATGATGGTTATTAATACACGAGCATTAGCCGGGATACGAAACGAGCCAAAGGAAAGTTTCGTATGGTTTATGCGAGTGTATTAATAACCATTGCATGAGAGTTGCATACACTATTTTTTCTACGAAGAAATTTGATTTGAAAAAAATATATGAAAAAATGTACTACCTGGGACTAGAACCCGGAATGTACAGATCGAAAAAATCTTATGCGCGCCTTTACCCACTGCGCCACGGGACCACTGTTGAAATGATAGCATAAAGCGTATAAGTATGTTACTGTTATACAATATTAAATAAAAAACTATTGTAAACAAAAATAATAAGTTAAAATATGTATTTGCCTCGGTCATTAAGTTAGTATTTTCGGTCTGGTGCTCGACATTTCTTTTGAAAACTAACGCAAAAGATTTAAACTGTCATAAAACACTGTCAAACTGTCAAACATTCTACAGAAAATATTGGTTCTGCCTACTTGGGTATTTGAAAATCTAGATTTCTATTGCTCAACTTTTCAGTTTTATAATGAAAACCAGTGTTATAATGGGTATCCTTATGAAACTGAAAATTGGCATTTAATTAACAACTTAAAGTATGGGAGTAGAAAAACATATTTAGTCACTCCTTTCAAAGAAACGTTTTTGACACTTGTTACTTAGGGTCAACTGCACCGGTGCTACTTAAGCATTTAAGTAAGACTTAGGAAATATGTAAGTCGTTCTTAACGTAAGTCGAAGTGTAAGCTCTACTTGGGGCCTACTGAAAGTGAGGTTATATCTTGGCACTTGGCAGACCAAATTATCAAAATGTAGAGAGGTTAGTTCATAAAATCAAACAAAATGGAATTAATAATGGATATAGAGCTTTTTGATGACATTTATGAAATGGAATTAATTGAATTTGGTGTTCGCAGGAATATAATTCTTTTTACATTTTGCCATACAATGCATCAAATATCCAGATTCGTCATTAGTGAAATTAGGGCCGCGGCGGGCACGCACATCCTTCCATGAGCATTGGGCATAAATCACTGGAAGACGCAGCTCTTCATTTACTTGATTATATTTTATATTGTTTATATTCGACATAAAATTGTCATTTTCATTATCAGAATTTAGTGTCACATCTGTAATATTTCAATTTTTATCAAAATCTAAATTCTTGTCCGCCTGTCCACATCCTGTCGACTTAGCTAAATAAGACATGGTGCAGTTGAATTACACCAAGTTTTACTTAAGGTCTGTTCTCACAAGCATCACAGACAGTCTTTGACAATACGGATTCGGCGCAAAGACTGTCTGTGATGCTTGTGAAAACAGACCTCTAATGAATAAAGTTTCACTTATGAAAGTATTTAGTCTAAGAGCTGGCTACAGAAAAAACAATGTATAAGGTACATGATATTTGACTAGCTGGATAAGTTCGATTGAAGTTCTCAAACACTAAGCACCCAGTCTGTCTGCGTGGTTAGGAAGATTAAGTACGTAATAGCCGATCAAAATCGATAATTTTTGAAAGAAAAAAAATGATAAGACTCACGGATAAAAGTTGTGTCAATATGTAGGATTTGTTGTTAGGAAATGTGCAAATTATTGGCAGACATTTTCATGGAAGTAAAATGGTCGGCAGACGGCTGTTTTTTTTGTGAAAAAAAAAATGATAAGCCTCATGATTAAAAGTTACGCCAAATAATTATTTAATATTAATTAAAACTAAATCCAAAATGGCAGACAAAAAAACGAATGATAACACCGAGGCAGACGCCGA
>CAJUYH010004743.1:0-25863 GCA_910591685.1 Galerucella tenella | reverse complement strand
TGTTTGCTATCATTAAAAGTGTCACTTTTAATGACAGTTGTACAAAAAATCTTGTATATAAACACGATGTAAAACGCCGTGCTTTTTGCCCACGATGTGTTGGACCACTCGCTACGCTCGTGGATCAATCCTCACATCTAGTGCACCAGCTACCGTTGTCAGGATTAATAAGCGATTAATAATTTTTGGTCACTATCTGACACAACGGAAAAAAAAATTTGACAACTAGACAATCAATAATATTTTGAAGTTTAAGACTACAAAACTTTGTTGTCAAATTTTATTAGGGTCCATTCATAGTAGATCACACCTCTGGTGAAATGTGAAATAAAATATTTCATTTTATAACATTTTATCGATATGATAGTCTACTAGAAATGGAATCCAGTAAAGTGCACGTTCCAGGAACGATTTTTATTCTGATAGCTCTTTTTTTCGCTTATTTTGGAAATGCTGTTGATAAAACGCGTATGTTGTTACTTTTCATGTGTATGATTATTTTTATTTTCAAAATAATATGTTTAACTCAGTTTGGTTATTTTGTGTATTCAAGTGTGTATCGATTAACAACTATTCCAATGATAAATCATAAGGAAACCTAGATAAGAACTTATTTTTCTATCCCGATAACGCAGGTAATTGATTATTGAAAATTTCTCTTTCTAAAATTGGTAACCAAATTTGACCACATTCTTGCCGTCCAGGTATTTAGTGTTTGTTTGGCATCACTTATTGCTATGTCAATTGTAGCTTTTGCTTCAGAAAAGACACAAGCGGCAACCTACCCACACTATCATTTACATCCATATCAAAGTGGCCAGTGATCGACCCACAATAAGATGACGATGCCACAAAAACTATTAACCATGCTCAATCATGATAAAGAAACTCTTAAGTGGGTCCAGGTGCACCAAGGCATTGCAGGAAATGGATTCACTGGTCCTGAACAAGTAAGCTCCAGCAAACTCCTGGTCAAAAAACCCTCAGAGACACTAACTAATGAAATATCAAACGTCAGAAAGGGCCAGATGAGGAGTGATCACTCACTGGTCACCGTAGCCTGGAAAAGATTATGCATACAATCGGCATATATAGGTAGGAATATATTTTTCGGTTGTGTATGGAAGGGGAGTGAACAGCCTCTCACATTATCTCCGACTTCGGAGGATTATCTTATTGGGACTATAAACTCCTAGGACTAGAGCAAATAAGGAAGGACCTTTCCAAGAAGGACCCGGTGGAAATACTGTTGAGCGTAATAAGGGCTACTGGTTTGTTCACATAAACGGTACAACCAAATGATTGAGGCGCCATGTTCTTTAAGCCTCTGACTGGTGATGCCAACCCAATTGATCACTGTATCCTTATACCATTTTAGAACTGATTACACAAAAAATAATTCTTTTCATAGCTGTTCCGTCATGACAATGATCCAGTGCCCTGTGTCTTTTTTTTTAATTGAACTGAGTACTTTTTTCCAAGTCCCACGCCTGGCAATGGCACTTGGATCCCATTCTGTCTTGTTACTGTATTCTGTATCGAATTCTCTCAAACAGTTATACTTTTTATAATATCATTCTGTGGCATATCCCAGGAGAAAGATAAATATTTTCAAGCACTTCTGCACAATTATGGTGAAATTTGATTGGTTTTGGAATACTTCCAGATTGCTTCAGGCTCATTGGCTAATCTTTGACACAATGTGAAGTACCACAACGGATTCACTTTTTCGCACAATCAACATTATCACTAGTTTCATCAATTCACAAAATGTGAACAAGAGACAATTTTTCGTTAATACACTGTACCTAAGTTGGAGGTAGAACGGCAATAAGTGTACTTCACTAATTAGGCTGTAGTTATGATAGGTAAAATACCACTATTTTGAACACACAACACTAACTGGCGTCATTTCATTAGAATAGGCTTGAAATATCTATTACATTTGCAACGAAGTCGGATTTCAGGATTATTGTGCCAGTCTGGTTCAGATAGTTTTGGAATTTAACTGGAAGCTAATTTAAGTTCATTAATAATGGAACAAAATTGAAGAGCTGTTGATCTGCATATGTTTTCTCACATTCCTGGTAGATGATAAATGAAATTGATAGTGTTATTATAATAAAAAATATTTTCTTTCAATTTTAGTCCAAGTTCACGACCTGTCTCTATAGATACTTCTGATTATTCAATTGCTTTTGTGTGTATTGTCCCACAGTCTGCTTCTAAATAAAATTCTCCTTATGAATATTTGAGACAACTACAACGCCAGTCCATAATTTAGTAGAAACAAACCCATTATCATTTCATAAATAATAGTATCCTACTCAGATTTTTAAAACGGTTCAATCAATAAAGGAAGTTATGTCTCAGTTTATTCATGTCTTTTACAAGATGTATTTGAAACTACGATGTGAAAAAGTAAGAATTTAAACAGTTTTATTTCAATTCCAGGATTTCGGTAATTGTAAAGGTTATTAAAATTATAAAACAACTCACAGTAAAGCATCTCTATTACTCGAATGCCAAAAATCTGAAAAACAAAGAAAACGCTACAATTTATGAAACTCCTTAAAATCAATTCTCTCTTCAACCGGAAACGAAGTGCTATCTTATCTCACAACATGAACATCTGAAATTCAAATTCTAATAAGTATTATAAAAATGTACCACACTACATTGTAAATGTCTTCCCTGCTAATAACAGTAGTTGATGCGGGGTTATGTATGTTTAAAACAGAAAAAAAAAATGTGGACCAATTCAATGTAAGTAAACATAACATTACTGCAATAGGAAATAACAAAATGTAAGACGACTTCTTCGAACACGCTGATCTTCAATCGCAAAAGGGAAAGACTGATACTGATTTAGATTACCTACAAGAGACAAGCTGAGCTGTAATAATTGTAACAGTATTTGGACGACTCTGTAACGTACATACAAATTTTAAAAAAAATTAATATAATGGAAAAGTCATTTTTCAAAAAGAACGTTTTCTTTCGCAACTTTTATTAATTCACCCCGACGTCATACTTTATCTGATAATATCTTTAAAAATTTAGTTTTACTAGAAGGTAGTGGTTATTCTGATTATTCTGAAGCGGAACGAGCGCTTCATGGAACGAGTGATGTTTTTGACACTAGTTGTCTCAATATACTTTTTCTACGCCCGCAGGAAAAAACATAATCATATTATATTAATTATATTCAAAAAATTACTGACGTGTCATTGAAAAATCAAATAACACAGAACTACAAAATTATTACGAAATATTAAATACAGTGTGGTAACCACTTATGGAATAAAATTCTTTATGTCATTATTTCAGAGAATTATGAAAAATGCCAAGACACGTCAACTTTTGAATGGAGTGGTGCGTTATGTGAACATAAATTTAAATGTACAGATATAATTGTCCTGGTCTTATAGCTGCGTCGTCCCATACTTAGTTTCAATTGAATTACAATTTCTTTATCATACCTTATTTTATTTTCGGTCCTGGCAAGATAGTAAATCACACGAATTATTTTAGGCTGTATCTTAATGATTGATTTTCATTCTGTATCCACCGAATAATATAGTGAAAAGTTAGTGTTATTATGGCATAACAGTAAGCAGAGGTATGTAAAATAAGATTTCTTTGAAAACCCAAAAACTACTTAGTTATCAATAAAATAGTGAAATAATTGTCCTCCAAGTGTATTGAAGAATAAACTTAATTCATTAAGTTTTCACAAAAACTTGTATTCATCAACTGATAAGGAGCATTTAGAAATTAACAAAGCAGGGCTGTATTTGGAAAAATATTAAATTAAAATTAGGATGGATAAAATTTTGGAGAAACTAAACACCATGGATGAGAGGAACATAAGAATGGAAGAAAAAATAGATGGATTACAAAAAGAACTAACCGCCCTAATGAAAGAAAACTCCGAAAGAAAACAAGAAAATAAAGATCTTAAAAAACAGATAGATAAACAAGATAAAAGGATAGAAGTCTTAGAAAGAGAACTGAGGAGTGAAAATTTAATTATCTATGGAATCAGTGAAGTAATGGATGAAAATACCGAAACTCAAAAAATAGAAGTACGGGAGGTGATTAACCAACTAGGGGTTCAGCTGAAGTTCGAACATGATATAATGGATATCAGGAGATTAGGAAAGAAAAGGAAAAATTCAACTAGACCAATATTGTTGGAAATTGCTCATAAAAGTAAGAAATTCGAAATGTTAAAATTGGCACGTAATTTAAAAAATTCGAAGTGGAGTCTTAGCGAAGATTTTCCAAAAGAAATCCGATATCAGAGAACGCAGCTCTTGGAACAGATGAAAATAGCTAGGAGTCAAGGCTGCAAAGCTTTTGTTAAATACAATAAACTTTTAGTGAATGGGAAGGAATATGATCTCAAGGATATGGAAGGTTGGAAGCAGCAGATGAGTACGAAAACACCAACAGAATTTAGAAAAGTAGGGGGACGAACAGCAAGCGATAGATCACCAACACAAGAAGAACATTCTTCAAAAAACCTGATACTTATATGAAAGAAAATAATTTGAAGATAACCACTATTAATAAGGAATCACACACAAAAAACAAAAACGAAATTGGAGTAAATGAAGGCATAACACTAAATACAAATGGTAGAAAGAAACAAATAAATTCAAATGATGGAGAAAAAGCAACAAGCACTTAAACTCGGAATATGCTTTTGAGCAACCAACGCAGTGTTAGAATAGTCTCTGGAAAATGCAGGGATTTAAAAATCTTAACAATTTTCTCCTTGAAGACTCGTATGTGCAATATGATTTATTATGTTTATGTGAAACGTGGCAGGCTACTGATATTTGAAGTACCAAATTTTATACGTGATAATTACAGTGTTGTTTACTCGAAAGCAATTAGGGAGAAGTCGGTAGGATGTGCAAAAGGAGGCTTAGCCATATTTTACAAAAACAGTTACAACCCAAGACTCCTGGAGACTTCTCCTTGGTGGCTTATATATCAGTTTACAATGTCTTCTCTTGAGTTCATTGTTTGCCTTGTGTACATTCCACCGAGAAGTTACTACAGTGAATTATTAGAAACTCTTGGAGTTTCACTTGATGTGATACTGGAAAAATATTCCGGCTGTACAACTTTCATAATTGGAGACTTTAATGGTCGAATCGCGGAGCTTAGTGAGATCCCTGAAGAGACTGTAAAAAATACTCAGTTTTTTCCTGACATGTTAAGTCGCGACAAAATAAGTAATGCTCAAGGTCGCTATCTTCTTGAATTTATGTCTATTAGAAACTTTTCATCAGTAAATGGTCATGTTAATACTGACAGACCTGCAAATTTTACTTTTTGTAATGCCTTGGGGCAAAGTGTTATTGATCTATGTTTTTGTTGTAATGATGAACTAGAATTTGTCCACAAATTTAGTGTACTAGATGATCAATATTTGTCAGACCACTTCCCAGTACTTTTAACTCTTGGCCCTTCAATAAGGAATGAGCCAAGCATTTTTTCATCCTCATTCAGTAGCCTTGAATGGGACAATACTAAAGCCATAGATTTCAGTATGTCAATTCAGCATTCGCCGAATGTAGGTATTTTTGGAGATGTAGATATTTTATATAATAATCTGTGTTCAAGTATTTGGGACGTAGCTAAAAATTTGTCTGTTTTCAACAAAAAAAATTAATAATACAAAAAACATCCTCTTAACTCTTGGTTTGATGTTGAATGTGAAGAGCTTAAGACTGAAGTGAAAATTAAATTAAAAGCGTGCAAAAAGCATGGGTTTTCAGAACCATATAAAACGAATTACATTACTATAAAAAAGAATATAAGCAGCTAATTTAAAAAAAAAAGCAAGTGTGTGAAAATAATGTTATAGTTGCTCTTTCTAATACTAGAAATCAGTCAGAGTTTTGGAAAACATTAAACTTATTTAGACGCAAAAATAAATTCTGTCCGATATCAATTGCTGAATGGGAATCATTTTACGATCACTTAACTACAATTAAGGTTGAATTTGATTTCAGTTTTTGAAATGAGTTTCTGGATTCACCCATAACACTCTCAGAACTTGATCAATCCCTGTTGTTGTGTAAAGATGGTAAGGCTCCTGGTAGGGATGGCATAACCTATGAGTTTCTGAAACACTTACCACAAAATTGGCGCTTGTACATGTGTCACTTATATAATAAAATATTAGAATCGGAAAAAGTTCCGCTTGGCTGGTGTGACACAATTCTAACAATGCTTCACAAGAAAGGACCCTTAGATTATCCAAACAACTATCGCGGTATATCGCTGATCAATTGCTGTGTTAAAGTATTCACACTTATTTTACCAAATCATCTGTCCAGCTGGTGTGAAGATAATTCTATACTTCCAGAAACACAATATGGCTTTCGAGAAGACAGAGGCTGTTTAGATAATATTTTCATTTCAACCTCGATCTTGCAAATCACTCTTAGACTCCAGCGCAGAAAAGTGTTCGCTGTCTTTGTGGACTTCAAAAGAGCATTTGATAGTATTAATCATAAACTTCTTTGGTTGAAACTCTATAAATTTGGGATTAGTTCTAAACACATTCGAATTCTAAAACAGATATACGATAACGCAACATTCTCAATCAAGCAACAAAACTCATACAGTGAAAAATACAACATCTCGGAAGGTGTCTTGCAGGGAGAATGACTTAGTCCCCTAATTTTTTCTATTTTCATATCTGACATTGAAGATTATTTTCGTTCAAAAAATCTGAATGGACTTACTATTGACGGCAACAAAGACGTATAAATGCTTCAATACGCAGATGATATAGTTATTCTTGGCAACTCTCCAATCGATATAGAGCGAAAACTAAAGGTATACTCGAGTCTTATTGCTTCGATAACAAACTTGCAGTCAATACCAATAAAACCAAAGTAATAATATTCGCAAAAAGTGGCCATGTACATAATAACAACAAACAATTTAATTATAGTGGATATTGTCTGGAAACAGTGAATCAGTTTACCTACTTGGGTGTTGATTTCTCCTCCACAGCCTTATTTTGCACCATGGCTAAGAATTCTCAAATCAAAGCTAATCGGGCTATTGGAGCAGTAATGGATATAATGTGTCGGTCAAGAATGAATACTTGGGAATCACGGATCAATTTATACAATACAATTATTTTATCTTCTCTTTCCTTTGGAATTGGTATATGGGGTCTACGTTACACTGATATTATAGAGCGCGTACAGGTAAACTTTTTTAAAAAAGTCTGTCAAAGAATACCCCAGATTACATTGTACGCTTGGAAACATGTTCCGATCATTTGTCAATGGTTCTTTTCAAACATGCCTTACTTTGGATGAACAAACTGGAAGAAATGGACTCTTCAAGACTTGCTTCAATCGACTTGCTCAGTTAGAATCTAATGATAATTCAAAGTATAATTGGGTGACGCAACTTAAAGAATTGTTTATTTATGCGCAATGTGAGTGCCTATGGGAAAATTATTTAAGTACAAATGTACGCAGTTTAGATAGACTTATTCTAGACAAATTGCGAAAACGCCTGCTTGATAGTGACATGAACAAAAAGGTTGCTTCTAGTTACTCTTTACTATACTCACACTTACTAGTTGGTGAAAATAAGAGTTATTCGCAAATACCCGCTCACATCTATATAACCAGAATAATAGCGCAACTTAGAACGTGTAGTAAAACATTTTTAAAATTGTCTTTTAAAGGAAATTTTTATATAATCAACAGCACTGATAATTGCACTGTCTGTAATATGGATTCCCTGGAGTCATTACATAATATGCTTTTTGAATGTCCCATTTACAGCCCTCAATGTTCATAATATTGATGACCTAGTACACTATCTTAACACTAATAATACACAAAATTGATTTTTTGAACTTACTGAATTAGCTCATAGCATTATTAGTATGATGAAGCTGCGAGTATTTGCACATTACCATCAAGTACACAGATATTTTATACTTGTATTTTTGTATTAACTATGTCTATGTCATAATGTATCTCTAATTATGTTAATTTTTTACTTTATATTTTGTACCGAACCCTTGTGAAAAGATTTATCTTAGACACAATAAAACTATCTATCTATCTATCTATCTTCAGATACTTCCATGGAAAAATACACTAGATACTCACCCAGTTTCTCAACATACTGTTTGTCTGAAGAGTGTCAAAAGTATCTTCTACAGCTCCGATTATTCTCCAGACATACCTTGAGATTTCCTGCCCTACGCTTGGTAGTCCAATATTAGACCGCCTATAGCTCAAAGAGTATGAACATTGGAAAAAAGATTTTGGAATAATAGTTGTTGATAATCAATTAATTTTGGTAAATGGATGATTGCATTTTATTGATTAATCCAGTTATCGTCCAAGATAGAAAAGCCGGTTAATTGAATGGGCCATAAATCGTATACAGTAAGTTTTACAAAAAAAACTTCACGGAAAACCAAACGTGCGGAGAACTCTATAATAATGATAGTTTCAATGATTATTGCCGTAAAGTGCAAAGTTCCCGAGATACAGGCCTGAAGGGTTTTTTCAAGATGTAGCTATAACAGAATATCAAGAAAACATTGTTGTATTCTGTGTAAAAATTTTTATTTGAAATTGCAAAGCGCTTTTGGCTATTAAGCCATCTTAAGTGCTATACCTGCAAGTAAGTAATAATAGTTGGAAAATTTTGAAAAAGAAATTAGTTACTCACTTGTCAGATATGATACAAGGAACCTTATTAAATGTCTACAACACATTAACGTCACAATGATAAAATTACATTAAATTTAAAATTTGAAATTATCCCCTGATTGGGGTTGAACTGTCTCCATATTTTGAACATTTTTAATTTTAATTATAATCTTCAGCTACTACACGAACACGTGTTAGTAGACCGGAAATCGAAGTGACAGTACTTCAATTTAAAACAAACAAATGACAAATGACAATTTAAGTGGACACAGAACTCAAGCTATCCAACATGAGCATAAAAATAAAATTGTTGTGATCTGGTAATGTCCCAAAACAAATATGTAAGTTTCCTTAATAAATAATAAATAAATAAATTTGATATATTGAGGTCTAATGAGAACCCATCAAATCATGAGTAGATGTGATAATTCAGCTTTTGGTCATCATTTAAAATTTAATGAACATCATTTTAGTCCTAATCGTGACTAAATAATTTTGAAAGAAATTAATTCTAAAAATTTTAAAAGGTTGGATTATCTAGAAGATTTACGAATTGATAAGGAATTGCAAGACAATGATCTTTGTTTGAATAAGCAAGTACAATTGTATAGATCTTATGTTCCTTTGCATAGACGTTTAATAGATTAATAGTATATCCATAAAAGTTCTGTCTATGATGATTTGATTAATTTGTTCTCATTAGACTCTAAATCAGATTTTTCCCAATGAAAATGACTTACATTGGTTTTGGGATATCATTAGATACATAATTTGACTAATAGTTCACTTTATATTTAAATAGATTTTTGTTAGTAATAATTGCTGGAATTTAATTTTACATACTTCATTCTTTGAATGGTTATTGTGTTTGGAGTTTCTTCTTACTATTGATTGGTTATCTATTTGAATTAGATTTGGTAACGGGTTCTCATATGACCCATAATAATTTTAACAGAAGTTAATTCTAAAAATTTTTACAGGTTGGATTTTCTAGAAGATTTACAAATTAATAAGGAATTGCAAAAAAATGATCTTTGTTTGAATGAGCAAGTACCATTAACTAGATCTTAATATGTTCCTTTGCATAGACATTTGATAGATTAATAATATATCTATGAAAGTTCTCTCTATGATGATTTCCATGTTTATCCACAACATTATCAGAATGATAACATACAGTTTAGTTAATGATCATCAATTTGAAATTTTTCCATATTTTTAAATTACAAAATTCATGATTAGTTATTTGGTTTTTTGGATATTTCTGGACTCTTGTTGGGTTGTTTGTTTAAATTAGATTTGGTGATGGGTTCTCATTAGACCCCTAATCTTTTTCTAGCTTGTAGATGATTTGATTAATTGGTTCTCATTAGACTCGATGAAAATGACTTACATTGGTTTTGGGATATCATTAGATACATAATTTGACTAATAGTTTACTTTATATTTAAATAGATTTTTGTTATTCATAATTGCTGGAATTTGATTTTACATACTTCATCCTTTGAATGGTTATTGTTATTTGGAGTTTCTTCTGACTATTGATTGGTTATCTATTTGAATTAGATTTGGTAACGGGTTCTCATTAGACCCATAATATCTTTTTTTGTTTTTGGAATCAGATTTGAATTATAGGTTCCCATTAGACTTTGAAATCAAATCTGTTTTCTTTGTTTAGATGACTGGTTTATGGGTTTGAGAGACTAGCAGATTACAATGTTTATTCATTAAAATTTGCTATTTGGAATTATCCTCAGATAATTACTTTCATTGATTTACACAAATATTTTATAATTTTCAAATTAATTTATTTGCTTTTGAAATCTCTCTTGACCTATTTGTCAGTTTTCTATTTTGAATTGGGTTTAGCAATGGGTTCTCATTAGACCCTTAATCTTTTTCGGCATCTTATAATTTGATGGGTTCTCATTAGACCTTAATATATCAAATTTATTTATTTATAATTTATTTAGAAAATTAACATATTTGTTTTGGAACATTACCAGATCACTTGATTTACAACAATTTTATTGTTATGCTCATGTTGGATAGCTTGAGTTCTGTGTCCACTTATATTGTCATTTGTCATTTGTTAGTTTTAAATTGAAGTATTGTCACTTCGATTTTCGGTCTACTAACACGTGTTCGTGTAGTAGCTGAAGATTATAATTAAAATTAAAAATGTTCAGAATATGAAGACAGTTTAACCCCAATCAGGGGATTATTTTAAATTTCAAATTTAATGTGATTTTATCATTGTGACGTTGATGTGTTGTCGACATTTAATCAGGATTCTTGTATCATATCTGACGAGTAAGTAATTCTTTATTTATTTCTTTTTTAAAATTTTCCAACTATTATTACTTACTCGCAGGTATAGCACTGAAGATGGCTTGATAGCCGAAAGCGCTTTGCAATTTTGAATAAAAATATTTACACATAATACAACAATGTTTTCTTGACTTTTTAGTCATGTGTACTCAGCTATAAAGATATTCACCATAACAGAGTATGTCAGAATTTTGTGATTTTATGCATAGTAAGTATTTTATTACATTTTAAGTCGAACCCACTGGGTGCACCACATTATTACCCTCGTTCACTTGGACATTGCTACAGTTCTCATTGAATCCGAAATTTTAGTAACAACAATCAGCCAAAGAACAGACTATCAGTTTTCAATAATATCAATTTCCAACTGGGATGATCCCAAATTATGAATGAAATGAGACTTTTCCATAGCAATCACATTTATATTTAATGAAGTTTCCAACAATATAATATGTTGTAAATGAATTTTTCACGATGTATATCGTCTGTTCAGCCAAACATATGGCTCGGAATCTGTTAAATATTTACGGAATATCGTGGAAGTTTAGTCATTAACTGGTGTACGAAATCAGAAGTTTTCTATGAAGGAGTTTCGACTCTTGTACGGAACACTCACACCAAAGCGTCACATAATAGGGCGCGTCGGCATCGTCGTCCTCTTCGTTATGGAGTTTGTTCAAGTGTAAAACTTTAGAGACATGTAAGGGTTTCGGATTATCGGCAAATGTACAGTAATTTATTTTCTAACAGCGAATCTGCTGGAAATTGGCGTCAAGCAGATATATCGAGGCAATTTATCATTACTTTTTTTTATCCTTTTTCATGTATGTCGCACCTTGAGGATTATTCGTTTCCAGGATTACACAAATCTGTAGCAGTTAGAAATTAATGAATTTATATTAAAGCTTCATCAACTTTTACATAGGAGTTACATCTTGTAACGTAATTGGAAGGTTGATAATGGTGACTTACTTGAAATAGGCCTTGCTCACAATGCTCATTATATATAGTTCATTCTTGGTGTGCGTAATCGATTGTGACGTATATCCGGTTTTTGGATGGGTATGTCGTTTATTTTATTTGCTATTTCGACGTAATAATATAGTTAACCTTGAATTTGGTGAACAAAATCATCAGAATCGTAGTCAGCTAGGTTCGAGAAGGCTATGAAATTGATGTTTCCCCGTGTATCCAGGCATATTTTTGTATTATTCGAATGAATATAACAATAAGATTAATATTCACTTTCACATAATAGGTGTTTTTGATTATTCACTTCTGGCTGCTGGTAGCAGCTCGTAGGGACTGAATTTCGTTCGTTTATTACCAAGTGTGGCGCCTAGTCTTATCTCCCCCTTACCCCTTGAGCACATACCGAAAAGTATGAGCTTCAAGCTGCTTCAAGCCACGGACATTGAATATTTGACGTTTGACCGGTTTCACGTTTATTTAAAGATTAAGATTGTGCTGATTACGATTTAAATCACTGAAAATATCTAAATATGCAAAATAAGATTATCAAAAACATGGAGAGCTAACCAACTATAGGCCAATTTCAGTAATCAATAACTTAGCCAAAATATTTGAAAATGCGGTTAAAAGCAGATTAATAAATTCTTTTAATGTTCATAATGTTATAACAGAATGTCAGTATGGGTTTATACAAAATTCAAGCACTGAAGATGCAGTAGTTGATTTTCTAGAAAAGACGGTTGGCGCAGTAGATGATTCATTAAAATGTGTTGCTGTATTTCTCGATTTAGTCAAAGCATTCTACTGGGCAAACTAAATAACTACGACATAAGAGGTGGACACCTAGAACTCATTAAGAACTATTTATCAAACAGAACCCAGCGCGTAAAAATCGGAAAAGACAGAAGCTCTAATTCCCTAGTAAAGGTGGGTGCTCCACAAGGGACCGTAATAGGACCAATTCTCTTTCTCGTGTATATAAATAACATAACACAAATTTATAACTTCCCTGGTGAAATCATAATATGCTACGCGGATGACACTGTAATTATTTTCACTGGTTAAGAATGGCAAGAGGTCAAACTCACTGCAGAAACAGCATTGGGGAAGATAAGTTTAAGGTTGAATGATAATCTACTGATTTTAAATGTGTTGAAAACAAAATGTATCACTTTCAGTTCAACCATCGTTAAACAACCTGAAAACTTTGAAATTAAACTGCACACTAATGACTGTCAAAAAATCGATTGTAGCTGCTCCCTAATACATAAAGTGTCCCAAATTAAATATTTAGGTGTTATACTTGACCAACACCTACGCTGGTCACAACATATTGTCCATGTTAGCAATAGATTGAGAGCCTTAATCCATAAATTTTATGTTCCAAGAGAAATTCTTTCAAAGAAAGATTTACTGATAGGTACTTTATGATTCTCTGGTGGGATCTTCATTAAGATACTGTATAGTAGCTTGGGGTGGAGCCTTTCATAACACTATCAAAATTTTAGAGACAACACAAAACAATTTTTTAAAAATCATCCTAAAAAAAAGGAAAGCTATTTTCAACGAAAAAATTGTATAATGAATCGAGGATACATAACATCAAACTAATTTTTGCTTATCAATGTATAATGAGAATATACAAAAGCGGCGGAAAATTTAACCACAAAAATACCCATTTAACTCGATCAGCTACTAATATGGAGATACCACTAAAATTCTTTAAAAAATCAGTCAGTCAAAGATCATCATCTTTCTTCGGTCCAAAATTTTTCAATACAACCCCGATTCATCTCAGACACGTGAAAAAATTGAGGAAATTCCAAATTGAATTGAAGAATCATCTAATAACTAACCAAAATAGAATATTTGATATAATGGCTTGATAACATACAAACTTCTGGTTTATTGTTCATTGTCTTGTCTACTACTTCCTTGAGTGAGTATTGTCTTCTTCTCTTTATCATCCATTATTTAGTTTTATTAATTGTCTACATTTGTTCGTCTTATAGCTTCACTTGCACTGTAATTTAGTTTTTTTTTTTCTTCTTATTTTCATGTATTCAATATTAGCTATTCAAAGATAAAACGTGCAGAGTAAATACTACCTGATTGAGTAGTAACAAAACAGGCAGATATGCCTAGGTAAAATGCTCAATTAGGTGTCTTAATGTATGTTTATAACTACAAATATCACTTTATCATCGATATTCACTTTACTATGGAAATAATAAAAACTTGAAACTTGAAATATAGGTAATTGAAAACTGTTCTTCTAACAACACAGGAAATTCATTGGAATTGGCACATGACAAGTGGTTTTTAAGATCCCAAAAAATCGTGTTCGCTTTGCTTAAAAGTCGTGACGTATAAGGCGTCACGTAGTGCTTGAAGCCCAAACGAACGAAACCAACAAATAATTCACCGTAAGCAACAACGTACAGAACTGACGAGAACTGTCAGTGGGACAGTGGAAAAAGACGTAAGACACATTGCCGCCATTTTGAATACTATGATTTCTTCCAATCGATAGGTTGCGCTTGCGCGTAATTTAAACATCAACTAATCAAATTATTCAAGTCAAAAATTTTAGTTAACCAACGAGGTAAGAGAAAGGAGAGAAGTTGAGCGTGGTAGTGATTCAACCAACTTTCGTCGGAAGTCGCCATATTGAGAAGCCACATTAGTGGCATAAGTCATCAATTCTTGTGTCAGAATATAAACCTTAATATACTGAAATGTGTCAAATTGAAAAGCCACCTTGAAAAAATAGTGATATTCAGTATTAGAAAGGTTATTTATAAGTATTATTATAAATTCAAGTTGATATTCAGTTGTAAAAAAGTGTTATAAAATTTTTATATGTACCAAAATCTGGTATCAATTCTCTAACAACAAAAAGTACCACCTCAAAAAGATGCATATGGGAGTTTTTTGTTTCCCCTAATTGGATAATTTAATGTACGCCTCTGGTTTGTTTACGGAAGTCGGCCATATTGAGAAGCCACTTTGGTCGATGATTCTTTATACTGTTATGTTCTCTCCTTTCTCTTTTACCTCCATGGGGTTAACGTTTGTAATACATTCAAACGGTTCATCATTGTGATATTTTGATTAGGATTAATCGAAGACCTGCAGTTTATTTCTTCCAACGTAATGTGTTAAAAGGACATTAACAATCGATGACGCACACCAAAAAGGTTATTATATAAACTCCATACCCACAGACTCAAATGTGTCATTTTCAGCTTCTGCAGAAAGTACACTTCGTGGGTTATGACTTTGCAGCTACATTTTCAAAATTATTCAAATCTAGCGAAAATTATACAGTAACTGATACTCCTTCCAATATTTTGTTTAGTTTGTTCTCTTGATGAGTTATTTATTTGAAAAAAAAAGTATGTTAATAGCTGAAACAACTAACTTTACAAAGAAATGTTCCAAAACAAAAATAAAAAATAACAAAGGAGCGCTTAAAATATTAATAAGGAAGCAGAAGAACACTCAACGAAATATCCGCCATCATATTCTCGGGAACTTGGCGATGATACAAAGAGGTTCTGGTATAATATTGGCAGAAGTTGCTATTTAGAAATTATAATTTTCATTATCTGGAAAGTAATGGCGTCATTATAGTCGTAATTATCATAAAGAGGGCGACGAAAGAACGACGGAACAACTCAGAACGGATAACTTTAAGTCGACTATTTCCTTCTTGTGCTGAAGTTACTTTTATGAGAAAAATACAGATAAAAGTTTCGGTTTGTTAAATTAATTTTACTTTCAGTTGAAGACATTTTATACTTTGATAAAAATAATGTGAATATCTCAGTTTTATTCACCATTATAAAAAAATAAAACGATTAACTGTGAATTATACTGCAGCTCGCTTTTGTCGATGCTTAGATGACCGAAACCGAAATCGGGGTAAACAAACCAAACATTTTTGAACCATTTCTAATGTGGTCACGGATCGTGCCGAAAACCAACGGCATGATGATCCAGTCGAAAAATAAAAAGGGAATTCCGTGCAGACAGTGATAAAACTTCCTTAAAAAGTTTGTTCACAAAGGCCAGTTTGTTGCGCTCATTAGTTTTATTATTCGGGGTTGATATTATATGGATTTCCAAGTGCACAGGGTTGATGAAAATGATTATTATTTATGCTTAGAGATGGGGAGTTAATTACACAAGACAAACTAAATAGGATAGTTTGCAAATTTATGTTTCATGAAAAATTTGTCGTTCGATTTTATAGGGTGATTCATAAGAAAATAAGTATACAGTGAAGGTAGATGGGTTGAATGGAGATGATTCTATGTAAACTATATTTAATGTGCCTATCGTTCTCAATATCCAAGATACAGTATAATGATTTTGGTCCACAGAGGTATCGATTATTATAAGAGAAAAAATCTCATTCCAGGCTAAACATTGAAAAAATTGATAACTAACTTTCGACTCGAATCAACACCCTGTGAAAATTTATATATTTGGAAGGAGCAGAAAATATGTATTATTTGGTGTTCCCACATACAATTTATTCACTGGGTAACTTAAGGAAAATCTAGATGTTTCAATGATAAAAAGGCACGGAATAAAATAAAAATCAATGTTTTTCCCCAAATGGTACGAACCCGCCTTTTATTATGAAGTTATCAATTATTCTCTTAATTTCTGAATTCCAACCTTATTGAAGAACAAGGATCAATTACTAACTAACTTTGAAACACCTTGTACGCATAAGTAAATGATAATAACGGTGAAAAAAACTGGGGAAAAATTTCCATTCCGAAAAAAGCATAACTTGTTGTCAAACAAAAATAGCGCCGCAACAAATTAACATTTTAAAGGTTGAACATGGAGGATAATGCCAGAACCGCTAATCGTAGACACCTGGAGCTTGGAGGATATGTTCTTTGTATGACGTAGACATCCGATAAGCTGCATGGGGGTAGAAAACGGGGACAAAGTTTGTATGGGACAACGACATTCTTGGTTGAATCTATTTAAAATTTTGCCTAAACATCATTTAACAGAATTGATAAAATATCTGCATCGGAGTTTTATAAGAACCATTCATTTATTCATTTATACGTTTGGTTTGCACATGCACTTGAACTGAATCTTTGTACCACTACCCATATTATCAACCCACTTTCATTTTAGAAGCTTCGTGTCTTGTATATAGGCCACCAGTTTATCGGGAGGGATCTTTAGTAATTGTGATGGTTGTATTATTTCCACTCCAAAGTGCTTTCGTCTGAGTCCTTGTAGGCTCTCACAGAAGCAGAGTATGTGAGAAGGTGTATCATCGTAAAGTTCACATTTTCTGCACATAGGTTCACTAGCTTTGCCCATCCTGTACAGATGCTCCTTCAGGGTACAGTGTCCAGTCACCAGGTCGATAACTGTTTTCAAATTTCACACTTTCCAAGTTTCAACAGCCTGGACGAGAGTTCCTTGTCTAGCTTATTCAGTTAACTCATAGTATAGAGGTGTCTTTGTGTCAGCCTCTATTTGAGTTGGTGTTCCTTAACTAGCCAGTTCCCGGCTTCCCCTCTTATGTAATTCTTCGTGATTCCACAAAACGGTTCCGGACCTGAGAAGGCTTCTTCAGAACCTCCTTCAGCTAGCTGGTCTGCCATTTCATTAGAACCATTTTGACTTTTACGCGGACGGGCGAAAGCTAGTAATACTAACATTAAGCATTCGGTATAAATGAAAATCGAGTTACATATGTTATCACCATGAAATCTACGAGCCTTCCGTTTTAATCGGATTATTCACTTTTCAGAACTATTCTACTCTTTTCCCATGAAGTTTTCAAAGCACTTCCACTATAAAACTTTATCTGATTCAAACTTAAATCACTGCATAGTTACTTACACTGTTCACTTGTGGAAGAATGCCCTTATTCTAATGAAAAAATTTAATTCATGGTTATCGAAATTGACCCACAGGGTCGAAAATTGTCGGTTTTATGCCAGGAAAGAAGCACACTAGATCTTAACTTAGTGAGCGCTAATCGTTTATTCTCTTACCTCGTCAGCAACGGAAGAAAAACTGCACTTTTGAGAGCAAAATGCGTTATTCTACAAGCGTGTGGAAAAGTCCACTTTTCCGCACTCTTTTTGCGGAAAGAGTCACTTTTCCGCACTCTTTTCGCGGAAAGAGTCACTTTTCCGCACTCTTTTCGCAGAAAGAGTCACTTTTCCGTACTAGTGTTTGGGTAGTATACTGACATTTGAACATTTGAAATATATATTTGTATGATTGTATTGTACCAAATGACTGAAAAATTGAGAAATTTACTGAAATTCAGCTGTAATTTTTAATAAAAAAAAACGTATCTTTCAATAATTTTTTAATGGCCCTGGTATAAGCCTCATCAAATGAATGTCAAATAAAAATTATTTTTGTTGATATGTGACTATTTAACAATAAATGTTTCTTGTCTAGTGGAAAAAATAGTGTACCTTACACGTGCGTAAAGTGACTTTTCCGCACGCGATTGCTGACCGAACTCCGCTTAAGCGTCGTACAGCCATCTGTAATAGCGTGCGCACTAGTTAGGTAAACTACTATTAAACACGCCCACTCTAACCGTCGGAACTATTTGTAAACAAGCAACTATTCTCAACGACTTTGAAATTTCTTGGAAGCACTGGCGTGCCAGTGGGAATTTTAAATGGCAATAAGAAACTGAATTATAGATATTGTAAGCAAATATACAACTTGTGGTTTCAACACCTCCTTTGTGACGTCAAAGAGCCTACGACCGTAAATACGACAGACCGCTATTTCCGTAGGATTTGTAAGGCTTGCTTGCCTAGTTTTTGAATTTTGACATATCATTTGACCTCGAAATCGATATTGATATCCTCTTTGTTATTGCTGCTGTTTGTACTAAGTCCATAATGAAATTCCATAAGGAAAACATGTAATGGTTTGATCAAAAAAGTTTATTCAAAATGCATAACTATGTACAAAACTATTTATTATAAATGGTAAAAGAACAATTACTACAATTTGTAATATTAATTCCAATGGATTCTACAGTTTTTACATCAGTAGTTGATGATTGTTGGCAAACTTGTAATCCTGTTTGGTTGTTGGCACCAAAAATTGCCATCAGATAAAATTTTTTATGTAATACGAATCATAAACAATCATTATGGCACACGCCGTGTTATCGGACTCGGCTACGCCTCGCCCGATAACATTCACGACTTGTACCATAGTAATGATCGTCTTTATGATCCTTATTACATAAATAACTATTATGGCACTGCTGGTAAAAGTGAATTGTCAAATTTGGAAAGCAAACGTCAAAATATTTAGATTTTATTTATTAACATTAATATTAATAGTACAATTTGTGCAATTTGACAAATTAATTTCCTGCACTGCTGTTTTACCATTTTCCGTGGATAAGGAGGAATGATGCGCAGAAAAAATGGAATTTAAATTTAAATAATTTAAAATTATCTCCTTGGGATGTATTAATAAAGGTTTTTAAAATTTAATTCAAACTGTATTAGTTTATGTTTTTCTCATTTCCATGACAACGCAAGGTATACATCATATACATCACGAATTCAACCATTTGACATTCAGCTCTTATTTTCATCTATGATTTCCATTTCTTGTTGTTGTAGTAGTTATAGACCAGTATTTATGATTTCAAAGTGCACCAATAAAAAAAATAGCGTGAAGTATTCGTGGATAACTGGTCTTTAAAACACGCGCGATTTTTTGAGCACTACGGCGAAGCCGGAGTGCTCAATTGAAATTGGGCATTAGAGTTCATCCATACCTCAAATGTGGTTAGAATCCAAATAAAGGGTTCAATGAAACTCAAAGTCAAACCACAATATATTCAATGTCCGTTGGGACTCAAAACTTGCAGCTAGTTCCGGGAACAATTTCCATCATCAGGCTGTAACAAATAGAAAATGGTACCTCATTGTGATAGTATATTACGTAACGTGTGTGGTAAGGAGCATTTTACGCACGAATGGAAATTAATCAAAGGTAATACCACGAGTGCTTCAAATTTTATCGATAATTTTTTCTTTTTCACGAAAACTTGTTTATTTGGCAAGAATATGAAAACAAACCGATTGATAAAATCACGAGTCCGTTAGGACGAGGGATTTTATCTAAATTCGGTTTGTTTGAATGTTTTTGCCTCAAATAAACAAGTTTGAGTGATGAAAATGAAAAATTATGTGATATAATTTGAAGAGCGAGTTGTATTTGGGAAGATTATTTATTTCATTAATTTAAAATTTTGTATTACCTGAATGTTTAATATTCTCTTGGGTGATGGCACTCAATCGGTTTGTGTTCATTTTTCAATAAACTTCGAAGCACTTTTAGTTGTCAATAATGACAAATTCAAAGTAAAATTTTGACGTTTCGATGTAAACAAGGTTTTATCGATGAGGAAGCAGAATTATCAGTATAATACCGAATGATTCGCTGGAATAATGTATTGCTATTGGTTAAAACCACCAAAATGTCAGATTTTGACAAGTGAAAAAAATAATCATTATTATTATATTGTTGATAATCGAAAGTCCATTTTTCAATTATAATCAATACATATACATAGCCCTTTGTGCTTTTCACAGTTAAACGTGGCCATGTCTAATGTTTTCAAATAGTAAATTTTGAATAAAATGGAGACGTCTATTGACAGTTGCTAAGATGTTGCTAGGGAAGCCGTGCGATTTACTTTACAGTTGTGCGTTTTTTTCACAGTGCGTAATGGCTGTCATTACATTGATACCAACTGTGTGTTATTGACTGATTACAGGGGGGGTCGTAGGTAAAGATCTGAAAAGGCAATAAAATTGATGTAACAAAGCTGCGATCAAACAATATTTTACAATCAAGTTAAGAATTAATAGAGAAAATTAATCTAAAATAATGAATCTCTACTATAATGACAAAAGTTATGAGAAATTTGAATATTTCAAAATGTTTTGTTATTTTCCATAGTAATCATTCAACTTCATGCTCCTTTTCTCGGAAAAGTAAATTTAAAACAACCATAACTTCTCTACATCCCCTTTTCATGATGTGGAGAACCACATTTTCATTGAAAAAATTCTCTTGCCATGATAGAACTTCCCATTTCAATTGATTTTTAAGAGATAAATTCCATGGAATTGAACTTTAATTTAAAAAATTTTCATAATTTTTTTTTAAATGTTTTCATATGTTCAAGGTTTTCTCATGGGAAAACATACATAGTTCCTAACTTTCTTTTCTCCTACTAAGTTGATTTGAGTTTTTTCCATTCCACAAGTTTATTAAATATTTTCACTTCGTTAGAAAGTACTACTTGATGGACTAATGATAATGATGCTCTCACCCTTTCAATTGTGAAATTTCATACAGGTAACTCTTATAATTTGTCTTATTTAGAAACATTTTTAAATATTCAAATTTCTCATAACTTTTGTCATTATAGTAGAGATTCATTATTTTAGATTAATTTTCTCTATTAATTTTCAACTTGATTGTAAAATATTGTTTGATCGTAGCTTTGTTACATCAATTTTATTGCCCCTTTAAATCTTCACAATGAGGTACCATTTTCTATTTGTTACAGCCTGATGATGGTAATTGTTACCGAAAGTAGTTGCAAGTTTTGAGTCCCAACGGACATTGAATATATTGTGGTTTGACTTTGAGTTTCATTGAACCCTTTACTTAATATCTAAAACAATGTAATAGTAATACATAATGGAAGAGTGAATATCAAGTTTGTTCTCAAGACTGGACATAGTTTTTTAAACACTAATTTAGTATTTTATATTCAAGTGCCCATTATCTCAACTCCACAAGGTATGTAATAGTACTCCTTGGTGCATAAAATATATTCATTTCAAGTGTTTTTTCGTTTCTTTCGAATTAAAGAATTTTTCTGCTCCGTGTTTTTATATTTGCCAATCCCCAGATTCATAAAAATACCAATGTCACTCTTCTCCCTATCGATACGTTCAGTCTGATTTCGACTTGTTAAGTACTTTTGAAAAAGCCTCAAACAATTTGTCCTGATTCCAATATTTTTCAGGGGCTGCAAATCTTCTGAATTTTCTACATATAATTTTCAATTAATTCTACATATATATATTTCCAATTTATTAGCAAATGACCGCTATAGAGGTTAGTGTTTGACCAAAAATTTATTAGGGACTTAAAGCAGTCCTAAAATCACCACTTATTCGTATACGTATAACAATGCGCGTGTGCAGAAGCGATACGTGTGCTTCGTTACGTTACGTGAAACGTATCAATCCGTCACACTTACTTTACGTACGTATCGCTTTATTGTGTTTCGTGTTCGTGTTTTGCGGCAACCAAAACACCAAAAACGCAAAAGGTCACTTTAAGGAAAACTACTTTTCAGTAGATGTCAAGGTAATAGTACCCACTATCTTTCAGGTTGAAAATCAAAACAGATGGATGGTTACGTTACGATCGCATTTGCTTTATACTTCTTTATGATTAATCACGTATCTCCGTTACGTTACGTATACGGATAAGGATAAGAAGTGATCTATTCGAAGAACTGCTTCATGTCCCTATTATTTACCCATATTTCACAGCTATCTTACCTACATATTGCGTTCAATTACTTTTATCGTTATAAAGGATGTTTGATAAAATCACAATACATCCTCACTGAATGTCACCAATGCGCACCAGAAAGACAGCAACACTATCACCAGCAATACACTGTACATATGCAAGTGGCCATTGTAGCCGAGCACGTTGAATTAATAAAAAAAATAACAATAAAAATGGGATCGAAAAGGAACAAACATGTACGTGAATAAATGTAGTAGGCTGAGATATTCATAATATTGGGAATATTCTGAGAAACTCAGTGTTTGTTCTGTTTGTGCCTGTTGAATGACCAAAAAAAGAACTAGTTATTGACCGCATACTTTAACTGCTTTTCCTTCATTTAGGGCCAAAAGTACGTACTTGCTGCTTCTGTTGGAAGGCCGAAAGTCCGACATTTATGCTTTGGTAGAAAAGTATAAATGTCGGACTTTCTGCCTTCCAACAGAAGTAGCAAGTGCGTACTTTTGGCCGTGAATAAAGAGAAATAATATACACCACACGGGCAGAAAGTTTGAGAGTCCTGAAATGCGCGCCATGATGCAGACAGTGCAGGAATCTCAATATACTATTATCCTATTTATTGGGATCAAAACTTTGGTCGGATACTTAACCATTTAAATGGGAATATATAACTAAAAAAAATGTAATAAACTCTATCCTATCATTAAATCTACTTCCAATAATTCTTAGATTAGGTATGAAACCCATAATTCCTCTAGTATTTGACCGAGCCATGGTCAAACACTAATTTTTATCCAAATTTAGGACTATTAGTCCTTGACTTGGCTGTGTTTTGGTAGAAAATAAATTGAACCGATATTTTCGCGACCCAAACAATAAAGGAAATTTATCAGAACACTTACAAACAAACAAAAATCTAAAATATGTAGAAACGGCTGGATAATCCTACCTTATTAGGGAAAAGTTCTTCACAAAAAAATTACATTCCTTAACATGACTGTCGAAGTAGGTACACTACAAAAACGCGGGACATTTTCCGTAGAAGGGGTGGGGGGAGACTTGAGGCTATTCATCAATATTTTTATGTTTGTTGAAACATTTCTGGGATTCTAGTTTCTTACATTTTTTCGCGAAACGGTCAAACACTGGTTGACGGTCAATTACTGGCGCTTCAGCCTAGTAAAGATTAGTATAGATCATATAGGATTTTTCACGATTTTTCTCAAAAAACTTCCTCATGCCATCATGAATATCATGTATGTACTACACTACAAAATAATGTCAGGATTCATTTCCTTCCAGTCCCCAGAAGGATGGCAAAAGTTGGCAAATCCTTCGGTTCACATTTCATGCTACGGTGGGTGTGTATGTTTGATGAGACTGAAATTTAACGTCCTTCCTTTTTGCTCCTAGTGCCCCAGTGTCATTTCTCTGTTACGGTATGCAAGGCACATTCTGTTATGCGATAGCGCTGGTGAATTCGGAACGAATGTGTGAGTGTCTGGTTACACAGTTTGATCGATAAATAAAATGAGCGTTATGTTGACAAAGCTTTTTGGAGGGAACACGTATATATATATATATATATATTCGTTACCACATTTGCATTTTAGACGAGATACATTTCAGAGATTATTCCAAAAGATACTAATTGGATCAGAAAAATGTTTGTCGGAAGTTATTATATTGATAAAAAAGAGAATTTGCATTGAGTGGTTCAAGTTAGATGTAATCAGAAAAAACGTCATTGGAGTGGTTGTACTCTTAATTTGGAAATAATATTTTAAAAAATGGGTTTAATTATGCTCTATACAGTCAATGATGCATTAGCGCTCTCACTATTTCCTGATAAAATGTTCCTATATTTGAAACGTGCCGATGAATTGATAGTAATAAGTGAATAATCATGAACTTCCACAAATAGATCCAAAAATGGAGTGAAATAATTGGACAAATCTAAGAGAACTTGTCTTCTTATCAAAAAATAAATTTTGTTTGTTAATATTACATGAAAATTGCACAAATTTTCTGGATGTATGTGGTTCACAATAGCCTTATACCCGACAACACGATAAAATGAACATGAGTTTATAAATTATATAGTCAATGAATCGTTTATATTGGCAGTCTTTTTCGAGGAGAACTTCCAAATGGTTCAGAAAATTATTTGCTGCTAGTTTGTCAGTGTATTTTGGATATACAATAAAAATATGTTTTTCTACAAGGGGGCGTCCATTAATTACGTGAGAAGTTCTAGGGGGGGAGGGGGTCAAGCTAAATCTTTCCAAATCTCACATAAGGGGGTGGGGTGGTCTTGGCAAATATCACGTAATTATTTTTCTCGCAGAAAACGGTGTGAAGTTGTGTTTTAAAAAAAATCACGTTAATATTCACAAATACTAGTCTTTGCTAGTCTTCAATAAAAGTAGGTAATAGAACAAGTTTTTTTTCTCAATAATCCAACACGTTTACAGTCCATAATAAAGGTTTTAAAGAATCTCGCGTGATATTAGGGGAGGGGGGTGGGAGTTGAGGCAAATCTCACGATATCTCACCAGGGGGGGAGAGGGGGTCGAAAAATTCTCAAAAACGCCTCACGTAATTAATGGAAGCCCCAAAATCACATTGGAAAGTAGGCTTTTTCGCTTGCCATGTACAACAAAAAAATTACGTTTCTTGAGGACAGTTACTTAACGCTCGCCGAACTTAAAAAATTGCAAAACACTCGTTGCCCATAACCACCGATACTACAAACATAATTTTATTGACAGTGACAGTGACATCATAGAGCAACCTGGCTAGGGAGTGTTTTTGTCTTCTGAAAATCTTTTACAATCTAGTAATAGCTAAGTGCCTACGAGACAAAAAGTGGCCAGATAGTTCCCCTTCTGAGTAAAAGCAAATCCTTTTGATCATGCATGGAAAAAGTCAAAATATAGAGATTTAAGAACAGACCCACCTCGAAATCTTGTGCAGGCACCCCCACCACCTTCTCAAAGGGGTGACACGCGCGGCCTCATATTTTATTTTTTTTCTCGAAAACGGTAAGACATAGAAACTTCTAGTTTTCGCCACTCGAAAGGTTATTAAATTCTACATTTTCCGGTTATTTTTCTATTTTTCAATATTGCTTCATTTTTTCGTTATTCAGAAAAATGTGGTAGCAGACTGTTTTGCTAAGTAAGTTTTTCGGGTATTACTCGAAAATGGTTCATAATACGAAAATTTTATA
>CAJUYH010004742.1:0-25868 GCA_910591685.1 Galerucella tenella | reverse complement strand
CAATTACCATCTAACCTTAATCAGTTATAGGCACTAACAGGTAAGTAATTACCTCAAAGTAATACATAGTTTCTCCTCAGCTGTTATAGGCGACTTTCTTCTGTTGTAAGGTTGTTTTGTAATATCTTCTGATATGTAATTTAGAACTACTTCATAGATCTCTACAGACACTCTGAAGTATTCCCGGAATTTTGCTTCATTTCCAAAGAGTCGTCTTTCTATTAAAAGACTAAATGCCCCTTCCGTGTTTCTCTTTAAAAATAAATCGTTGACATCTCGGTTTCTTTTCTTATTGTATACACAAAGTGTCACCAGTTCTTCCTCCTCTTCTTCTTCCAAAAGAACAAATGCACATATGGCACGATGCAGCTTGTCAGACATCTTGGCTGATAAATCCGTTTATTCGAAGCGATTTTCAGCTCAGAACAACTTTAGAACAATCCATATCGGCGCCGAAAACAATAAAACTTCGACCGGAATTTCGCCGATTCTTCGCCGGAGAATTCTCTAACAAACCGAAGCTTTACCCGTCTAAAAAAGCCCTTTACGATTTCTATGTAAATAATTGGTGCAAAGAACGTAACGTAAAAGCTTCATCTGTATGCTCTTTTAATAATGCCATGGATTCGCAAAATATGTCCTTGTATCATCCAAAAAGGATCAATGTCAGATTTGTTTTTCACATAAGTTAGGACAATATCCAGACGAGGAACATGCTTTACATCTTGAAAGAAAAGAAGCGCGTAGAGAAAAAGATTTGAATAAAGTAACAAGTAAATACACATTTACCATGGACTTGCAAGTTGTCCTTTTAGCACCACGATCCAATGTGTCTAGTCTG
The DNA here is from genome assembly GCA_910591685.1 of Galerucella tenella. Lineage (NCBI taxonomy): Eukaryota > Metazoa > Arthropoda > Insecta > Coleoptera > Chrysomelidae > Galerucella > Galerucella tenella. The sequence continues at coordinate 25,027 of CAJUYH010004742.1, read as the reverse complement.
TATTATAGAACCAAGCTTTGTGTTCATAACTTTTGTTTATTTAACCTAACAACTCTACAGGGAACATGCTATTTATGGAATGAATCAGAAGGGGGACTTAATGCTGAAGAATTTGCCTCGATTGTGACTACATTTCTATTGGAGAAAGTAATACCACAATTAAAAGAGGAAATAACCAAAGAAAATAGAAGAATTATTCTCTAAAGTGTCGGATGCACTTACCAAAATAGGAATGTCACTATGAGTAATGCACTATTAACGTTAGCTATGTCAAATAATATAATAATCGTACAAAAGTTCTTGGAAGTCGGGCATACGCAAATGGAAGCCGACAGTATGCACGCATTCATTGAAAAAAAATTAAAGAACAAAATAATTAACGTTCCGGCCGAGTACATTCAAGTATGCAGTCAAGCTAGGAAAAATCCAGAGCCTTAAATTGTCCAATATCTTACCCATGACTTTTTCAAAAACTTCAAGGATGTGAATTTTTTTAAGTCAATCAGACCTGGAAAAATGAAAGGTGACCCCAAGGTTTGTAGTTTTTGTACTTAGTCATTTTTCACTCTGAGATGAATTTTTTGCTTTTAAGGTTACGGATTTGCGTGCCCTGCAATACAATCCCGACGGAAACATTTTGTTTAAATTAAAATTCAGGAATGATTGGGTCACATTGCCACAAAGAAAATATTATAAAGTTACGACGAAAGTTATGAATGAAATTCCAAGCTTGTATGCAACCCGGCGTGAAATAAAGAAGAAAAAATTTGAGTATCTACAAGAATTGGAAAAAGTAATCTCTTCCGACTATCATGAGTTCCATAATAATATTCCATTTGTGAATTAATTATATTATTACATGATTTGTAAATATATTTAAATATTTTAAGAAAAGTTTTGTTGAGATTTTGTTGAGATTAGTATGAATGTTGTATTGTAGTTTGTAGTGGAGAATTCAAATAAAAACCTTCTAACTCCGAGTGAATATTGTTTTTATTTTACACAAAACAGCTATCTCCTAAATTTGCGTATAAAAAACAAAATATAAACAAATATGTAGGTATTTATACACAGTAAGAGTCCCTAATTACTCCTTTATTATTATTAATATTTGTGAAAGCTTTCAAGTTTACTCTGGGCATCCCAAATAGTTTTTATTATCTCCTGTGAAATTTGCATTTTCGGAGTTATCTGGTTTACAGTTATGTTTAATGAAAAATGTAATCACCAGTATAAGCAGATTCATTTTAAAAATTTTGTGTTGAAAACAAAAGAGCCTGATAATTGCTGTTCAATATATAACCAATCTATTGTAAGTGTTGAAAACTTCATAGAAATGAAAGGGAGAATTATTCATAATAGGTCGAGATTTTACTTCTGTCCAAAGTTTTTTTGATAAACCATGTGAATCATCCTGTATAAACATTTTTGAAGTTTTCTCTATAAGTCATTTGAAAAAGTGAAATATCACAGAAGTAGCATTCAAAAATATTAAAATTATGTCACTCCAAATCTGTTGTCTTGCCTCTTTTACATTGTGAAAATTAGATAATGAAATACTTAATTTAATTGTTTCGGCCCTTAGCAACCTGGAATTTTTTCATAATTAACATAGAAAATCAATAAAAAATAAATAACACAACAGAAATATAAATTATAAATTCTTAAACTTAACTCTAAGTAAAATTACTATCAAATAAAAAAGTGGAATTTCAATTTTAAATAGGTACCTATTTCTTTTGTTGATTCTAAAGACTTTTAGTAACTTATTATGTTATGTGACAAAAAAAGTTAAATACAACAAGAAAATATAGATTTTAATAAACAAATGATTGACATATAAGAAAATCTTATTAATAACATTCTACATCATAATTAGGTTGCAGTTCATGAAATCATTTGGATATTCATTCCCTCTTGAAAATTGGGTATTTTTGTTGAAAATTATTTTAATAAAAAATTGCTTTCTATGTACATGTGAAGATAAATAATAAGGATGTCAAAAACTTGGTCAGTGATCAAGTTTCCTGAAGAGGGCACTGTTGAAGCTGTTCCAACATCATGGCTAGAAGGAAGTATGTGTTATTGGCCATCGTTGCCTCAAAAAGACACATTATGGGCCATCCTGCCATCCAGTCTTGTCAGAGTCCTCAAAAAGTTTGGAAGCTATATGCATTCCAGTCATTTAGGAACAATGTTTTTAGTAAGAATAATATATTGTCAAAACATTATTACTAAGAAAAATATTTTTTTTATAAAAATATGCTACACACATGCGTTGATATTCTAATATATAGCATTAGCAAATAACTACTAATTAACATTGCATTTCTGTGGATTGTGTTTTTTTATTAATTATTGATACATATTTCAATCATTTTTAGGAAGTTTCAAAGAAGCAAGAAGTAAATTATTAAGAGCAACAAAAACATCCGATCTGGAATCTGATTCACAAGTGTTTCTGGCAAAAGAAAAATTTTTAAAAAGATTTATTCTTCCTCTGAAGAAGAGAAAGAAGAAGAACCATTACCAGAACCACCCTCTCTGGAAATAACAAAAAATAAATCATCTATCAGTGGGGGTAATATTTTTAGTGATAATTACATGCTTATTATATAATTATTCATCCACATTACCATAACTATTGTTGTATAAGTTAGCTTTTGATAATTAATCAAATACATCATACAGAATAGATTATACAGTTAACTAGGTAAGAAATGAAGCGATTCTAATGAATTAGATTAACATGATTGATAAGGATATTATACAACATGTGAAACAATCATTTCCAGGAAATCAATTGACACCTCCATCAAGGAATTTGGTACAAGATATAGTGGTAAATTCAGGGAGTTCCAACGTTGTACAATTAGATAATCCTATTAAATCTGGAGCTCCTACTGGTTAATAATCAAGAGGATTTAGACAAATTTGAACAATTTTTGAATGATGCAAATGAACAGAACAGCAAGTAAAATCTGTATTTATTTTCTTGTTCATTATTATCCTAGGCTATGGAATTGTCAAAAATTGGCGGAACTACAATTTATGAATTTGTTTTCCGAACTGGGGTGAAATAAATTTCAAATAAATTTGCTGGAGCAGTGTATAGTTTTTTGGGGAGAAAAACGAAGAAGAGTTTTCGAGATCTAAAATTGGCACAGTTAGTTATGAGTAAGTGTTTTTCACTATTGACGAATATGTCTATTGAATATTTTTAATGATAGAGTGTACAGCAAACTTATAGAAGTTGTATACTTATGCACTACTCTAATCTTTAATTATGTAGTGTAGTGACTCTCTAAATTTTTAAAATATTTATAATGTTTGTATCAATATTCTCCTTTTATTCCTTTTTTTGATTACCAACAAATCCCAATCAAGTTAGTTAGCTTTGCATTTTAACAATGTTTGTGAGTACCTTTGGTGAAAAAATATATTTTTTTGCAGAAGCAGCACAAAAGGCTTTTCCTGAAGTAACACAAAAATGTGTAGAAAAGGAAATGGCAAAATGGTTGAAGAGGTGCACGGAACGGGAAAAAAAGAAAACACTTTAAGTTGATTATTTATTTTAGTCTTTTGAAAATGTAACTCCAGAAAACATTTTTTAAGTTCATTTTTATTTATTTCTATTTTTTGGAAATGGAACTCCAGAAAACATCTTTCAAGTTAATTGTTATTTATTTTAATCTTTTGGAAATGTAACTCCAGAAAACATTTTTTAAGTTAATTGTTATTTATTTTTATTTTTTGAAAATAAAACTCCAAAAAATATATTTTATGTTAATTGTTATTTTTTTTTTTTTGAAATATAACTATTGAAATTACGTTTCTTTTCATTTTGATCTTCGCCTTCTAAAGTTCTTTACAATCAAGATCAGTTAGTCCAAAATCTGGACTTGAAGGATGGTGATTAATTAAAAAAGAATTTAATTTGGTCAAAAGTTACAAGGTATAATTAAAATATTTGCTTATGGACATTTTAAAAATTGCCCGAAAGGCAGAATTTTGCAAGAAAATTATTTTCCGACAGCCTGTAGAGGGAGTACTTCCTGTGAACAGACACAAAACATCCAGTGGATGTACATGAAACTTCAGGAGGACGTACATAAAACCTCAGGTGGACGTACATAAAACCTACAGTGGACGTACATAAAACGTTAATGTCAGTACCGCCAACACGTCCACTGGACGTTTTTTGTGTACGTTTTATGAACGTCCAACTTTGTGAACTCAGGACGTCCAGTGTACGTTCCCTCGACGTCCGTTGCACTTTATGTGTACGTCCACTGGACATTTGAATGTACACGTGTGGACTTCCATTGTAAGTACGTTGGACGAATTTGTGCTATCTGGGTAAGAACTGGGCCGTTGGTAGGTCAGAAAATGGGTGGATGACCCAAGAAAGTTTTTACGAATACATCGTTTTTCCATTCTTATCCTGGTTGAAGAAGAACGATATTCCTTTTCCAATAGTACTTTTTATTGATGGACACAAGTCACATCTTAATCTACAACTAAGCCAGTTTTGCAGTTAAAATGGAATTATTTTGATTAGCTTGTATCCGAGCTCTACTCACATATTGCAGCCGTTAGATGTGGCTGTATTCCATCCCTTGAAGTCAGTTTGGAAAAAAGTAACAAAAAACTTGAGAACAGAACATTCTACCAAAGCCATTTCCAGGAAAGAGTTTGCACCGCTTTTGGAGACTGCGCTGAACCAGGTAGAATCTTGCTGTGCATTGCCAACGGATTTAAGACTTGTGGTTTATGTCCTCTAAACCCGTATAATTTCAAATTTGAGAGGTTTTTTTTAACTGATGCTACTTGATGCTAACTGATGCTACAAGAAGAGCCTAATTCTAAGACCAATTTAAGCAAGGCTGAGAAAAATCGTTTCTTGCTGTCTTTTGAAGAAATAAACAAAGATAAGATTAATAGCTTTAAGTTTTCCGACTCCGAATGGAAAGGTGAAATAAAAGACACTATTTTTTTTATTTTTGGAAACGCCTTAGAGAAGAAAACTTTAATCGTATTCCAACAATAACTGTCGAGGCCGAGGTCAAGACTAATCAATAACATTTAGCGAATAATAATCACAAAGAGATTGGCGATATTTCAGGAATATGATACCTTAGAGTTTTTTTTAGTTTGTGTTCTTTTTATAATTTTCAAAAATAAATTTGTTTAATATAACAATGATATTCGTTTCTAAGTACTTAATAATAATTTGAAAGAATGACGGGTACTGGGTCATTTTAATGACCAGTTCTGGGTCATAGCCATGACGGATATTCCAACATGTGCACGAATTTAGAATAAACATTATTGGGTATTTTATGAATAAGAAAGTTGAATTTTGGATTTTTTTTTATAATTCTCAACAAACCATAGAATTCCTTTTAACGACCTTGAGCTATTAGAAATGTCTTTAATACATTTACAAAATAAGAACTCACATATTAAGTGCCTTAGGGTGACGGGTACTGGGTCGTTTACCTTATTTGGTTTTTAATATTATTCACTTATCTGGCATCTAGTTACCTATGAAATGTCATTCAAATAGATAAAATTTCAATATCATTCCATCTGTCAAATAAATTTATAAATTTGTATAGTGTGTATTGTATTTGTATGGTGTAGATGTATTATTAAGTTTCAATAATTGACATAGTTATTAATCCCTGGTTAAACATGAAAAAGTACTCTAACGAAGAAGGAATAGATATGATCTTAATTATTGGTGAGTGTCAGGAGAACTGTTTTTTAGCAAGTAGATTATACGCTCAAAAGTATCCAAAGAGATTATCCTAACAGAAATGTTTTTAAAAGAGTATTCAAAGCAAGTATTCAATACTGGAAGCGTGCAATATACAAAAAATTCCAGACGAAAATCTGCAATTACAGACGATTCAGAATTTGAAGTAATGAGTGCGCTTGTTGAAAATCCACATACTAGTCAAAGATGTATTAGTGAGCAAGTAGGTATTAGCAAGAGAAGTGTCGCAAGGATAATTAACAAAAACATAAATTTCATCCCTTCCATATTCAAATGCACCAGCAACTATTTGATAGGGACTTTGAAAATCGTATGGAGTTTTGTTTATGGGTTATGTACAAAGTGGCGGGGTCTGAAGATTTTTTTGATTTTGTTCTGTTTACGGATGAAGCTACGTTCCATAAAAACGGTTGAGTAAACAATCATAATTTTCATTACTATTACGACGAAAATCCGCATTACTTCCGAAGTGTTGATCATCGTTGGTCATTAAATGTTTGGGCAGGAATCGTTGGAACCCACATAACAGGGCCTTATTTTTTCAATGGAATGCTAACTGAAAGAAAATTTCGTGAATTTTTTACGTGACAAACTACCCGAACTTTTAGATGACGTTCCACTAGCTACAAGACAAAAAATGTGGTTGAAGGTACATGGTGCGTCTGTTCATTACAGTGTAATTGTCCGACATTTTCTAAACAATATTTTTCCACAAAAACGGATTGATTGATGAACGCCATTAGACTATTTTCATTGGGCTTACAATATAAAAAGTATTGTCTATGATACAGAGCCAACCACTCCTGGGAACATGAAGGATAGGATAGGAGTTTCAAACAGTAACACCAGAAATGTTGAAGAAAGTGAACAATAACTTTTTCAAAAGAGCTCAAATCTGTATCCAACAGGATGGGCGTCACTTTGAACACATACTTTCAATTTTTTGTAGTTATTTTTTTATAATTTTAAAGCTTATTGTATCTGTATGCCCAATTATGGTGTAGTCACCCTCAATAAAATTCGAGAGATCTTTAATTTATCAATAATAAATCATACAAAAAAACACTCACTATCAAAATAACAAATTTTAAATTTTTAAAAACTTTCCATTGGAGTATCATGTCATAGGTAACGAGATGTCAGCAAATATTAGAAGATTAAAAAACAACTTTAAAATTTCTCGAAAACTATCGAAGTTAGATATAGGCAACCCTAATACCAACTGGAAGGTAATAAATTCCCACGTTCAACAGACCCCAACAGGTACAGGGTGTTCCATTTAAATTAAGCAAGAAATTCATGTATTAAATGGTTAGTGTTATATTGTCATATTAAAAACACCCTGTAAATTATAGAATACTAGTAAATATTGGAAACAGAATGTTAAAAGCTTTTAGGGAGATAGTGTAAAGCAAATGTGATTATTCGTTTTTATTTTGAAGTAATTGTATATTTTCGGAGGGTCTACAAATTATGTAGAATCGATTTATCCTGGAAACTGAACTGGATAGGTATAGGGAAATGTTGATGAGCTTACATTATTTCAATAGTACAATCCAAAAATGTGATGAAATACAGGGTGTTTCATTCAAAGGAACCTAACTTTGATACGGCACGCTTTTTTGGAGCACCCTGTATATTCCAAAATATTTTCAAGTTATGATCCTGAGTAATCTACTTAATTCCACGTCCAATTTTTTCTTATTTTATTTGCCATTAAGACGCCAGAGAATAGTTCATTCATATTGCCCCACCCTGTATATAGTAGTACTTTGAATCCAATTTTATGAGGCCAATATAAAGTAGGTATAAACATTTATGTGTATTAGAGTTACGTTCCTGTACACAATAGAAGCCCCACCTAGGAAAATGCAAGCTCAGATATCATAAATGTTTATTGCAATTGGCATTAGTTTTATTCTGTATACGTATTTAATAAATGTAGCATTTCAATTATTCATTATTATAATTTATTTCTTAGCATTCACTTATTTTATTATACAGTGTATTTCAAAAGTAAATAAAGTTTTCAAAAATAGTTTTCAAGTGTTACGAAAGTTAACTGGCGCAGTCATAGTAGTATTGTTACCAAAATTGTACGAACTTTTTCGCATCTTCCAATATTGTGCAGTGTCCGTTTCAACGGTTGATTGGTGCAGGCCTATTGAAAACTTTACAAGTACGACAAGAATTTAATCGACCAGGGGATCGGAACAAGCATCGTCCACAACCCTATTAGTGAGGCCCAAGGAACAGCATCGTCCGAAGACCATAGTTAAGAAGAATGAAATTAACAATTTTTATGTAAGTGCATCCTTTTACCATTCTCCATTTTTAATATTGTTATTTTTCTGATTTTTTAAACTGGATCAAGTTATTGAAGAATTAATAAATAACATAGATAATTTAGCAGTAAACGAAATGGCTCAACCAAATTCTCAATTAATCAAATACCAAGCAGACAATATTTCGCGTTTTGACGGAAATCCTAAACAAGTTAATCGTTTTATTAGATCATGTGAGCATTTCTTAAGTAACCATCAAGATAGAAATAATGCCAATGCCCCTATAAATATTTGTTTATTTGATACTATTTAAGTAAATTAGTTGGAAAAGTAGCTGATTCAATTGCTTCGCGAACAGAACTAGATACTTAGGTGAAAATAAAAGATTTTTTATCAGTAACATTTTCTGATCAAAGATCTATAGATTGCATAGTTCAAGATATAATTTTATTGAAACCAGGAAGAAATGAATGTATATAAAATTATGGTTTAAAAATTCAAGACGCTATAACTATCTTGTGCTCTAAAATAAATTTGTTAAATGAACCAAATGAATTGATTTTACATAAAATACAACAATACGAAGATTTGTGTCTCAAAACTTTTATAAATGGTTTAAATTATCATATGCAGTTAGTTGTGAGATCAAAGAACCCAAATTCTATAGAACAAGCTATGGGATTTGTTACAGAAGAAGGAAATTTCCCCAATTATAAAACTCGTAATAATAATTTCAATAATTCAAGACAAACGAATTATAATATTCAATCAAGACCAAGACATACCAATCACCTCTTTATGATAATACTGCCGTGCTAACAAGAAAGGTCCTATCTGCAAAATTTGGTAAATTGAGAGTTTTGTCTCATAGAAGTCGTGAACATTTTATCTACATCTTTACAAAGTTACAACGTCCTATCTGCGTCTTAAGTGCTATATTCTATACCTAAATGTTTTGTCCTAAGTGAAAAAAAGCCACGTTTGCTAACATAAATTGTCCAATCAAACATTACTAAGATAAATAGTCCGTTCTGCTTTCAAAAATGCAATTAGGACAATTTAACCTAGCATTTTCTGCTGAGCAACATCAGTTGGGACAATTAAGCGTAGCATGACAGAACGGTAATGTGTCACATAACCTCAATAAGTGATATGAAGCGTGTTTTGTTATTGTTAGTTATCCGGTGTTTTTTGCATTTTCAAGTGAATAAATATTGTGAGTAATGGATCCAGGGTAAGTTTAATAATGTTTCCTTATTTTTAAACAATCTGATTGTAATTTATATCTTGTAGTGCATCAGTCAGCCGGCACAGTAGTAGCCGAAGCAAACGTATGGTATCTATTGCTCTAAATCTACAACTCAAAGAAAAACTAAACGTTATTAGAAGAAGCTCTAAGCAAACTAATAAAGTCAAAAGTAATAAAGATCCAGATTATGTACCAGGGCTGCCCAATGAATTAGGCAATATAAGTGGAAATGAGTCGGATTCTAGTTACGAATGTAAACAAATTACTCCACCTAGTAAACAAATACACATCTTGTCCAATGTAATATTAGTCCCTGAAAATGATAATCAGGTAGCCTTAAATAATTCAAATTATGCGAATACTGAACAAGAAGACTGCAAGGAGAATCCTCAGGAAAATTTATCTAATATAATAATAGAACCAGAAGAAATCGAGGTCTTCATTCGAGAAAATATTTTAAAAGATATTATAGGGAATTCTGTTGAAAAAGCAGAAAGTAAACTGTACACAAAAACTGGAGAAATAAGAAAAAGAAAAAGATTTGAGGAACCACTAGGTGAAAGAAAGAAACAAAAGATTATGAGTTACATAAGGGCTCATCAAGTTAAAAAATCTTGTAAATGCAAACTCAATTGCACCCAAAAAATTTCGTATACTAGACAAAGAGACATTAATAAACAGTACTGGCTATTACCAAAGGAACAACAAAAACAGTTTGTTTTGGAGAGGATAAAACGGAGTAATAAAAAAAGAAGTACAACCAAAAATCAAACATCATCAAGAGTGTATTCCTATAAATACTATTTAACATCTGAGAAAGTCGGGGAGGTACTCGTTTGTAAGAACTTTTTTTAGCGACATTAGGGTATGAAAAAGGAAATGACAGAATGTTAAAAAATATACGTAACACAAATCCGAAATTAATAGTACCTAAAAAAGATAGAAGAAGGCGTTCCTACCCACGCAAAGTAGACAGAAACACAATAATTGAACATGTTAATTCATTTAACCCTATGATATCCCATTATAGAAGAGAGCACGCTCCTAATAGGAAATACTTACCTAGTGATATAAACATAACACTTATGCACAAAGATTTTTTACTAAAATATCCAAATACAGACATTTCATACGAATTATACAGAAGAATTGTAACTAATGATCTAAATATCAGCTTTGCAAATCTAGGAAATGAAGAATGCTGGGAATGCGAAGAGTTTGAAATACATAAAAAAGCCACGTTTCATGTGTTTCACTGTGATGTGTGTAAAAAATGGAAAATTCATAAGCTAAAAGTAACCAACGCCAGAAAAAATTATCAGGAAGATGCAGAGAAAATAAAACAAGATGATGAGATTTTTGTAGCTGCCGATTTGCAAAGGGTAAAAGATAGATAACGTTTAACTACATACTTTTTTTTAGGAAACGTTTTAGCTTTTACGCATCATTAACACAATTCTTTTAATTTGTAGGTGATTATGCTGCCTCGTTTAGAAACGTTTAAAGAAATTATATTTACGCCACGTATCGTAGCATACAATGAGAGTTTCGTCTCGCTTGGAAAGAAGTCTAAAACATACCCTTGGGCTGTGTTGTGGCATGAGGGAGTTGCTGGCAGATCCAAAGATGACATTATTTCGACGTTTTATGCATTTTTTAAGGCAAATAGGGACATTAAAAACATAACAATTTGGCTTGACAATTGTTCGAGCCAAAATAAAAATTGGTCACTATTTAGTTTCTTTATGTATCTAGTTAACAGTTCAGAAGTCGCTATAGAAAATTTATCAATCAAATTTTTCGAGCCAGGCCATACTTTTATGGCAGCTGACTCTTTTCATCATCAAGTTGAACTTGCCCTAAAGAGAAAGAAAAAGGTATATGATTTTGACGATTTTTGTGATGTGGTACAACAAGCCAATTCGTCAAAAGTTAACTTAATAAAAATGCAAATTTCACAATTTTTTTCCTTCACAGACTACACTTCTAAATACAAGTTAAAAAAACTTACTTCTCGCGTTTATTTAAAAGACATGGTGTGTCTTCATTTTAAAAGAGGAAATTATTTTTTTTCTTCCAAAACAGAATTTGATAACGAATTTATTGATTTAAATGATATTTTTATAATGAAGTACGTTAAGGGCACGCTAACGATGCCGCAGACTCGTAACACATGTCGCGGTGTGTCTTTAGATCGAAAAAATAATCTTATATCCAAATTAAAAGCGCACATTCCTCAAAATCGTATGAAATTTTGGGAAGACTTGCCAGTTAACGAAGATGGTTTTGATGAGGAAAATGATTAATATCCCTATTATCGCCTTTTTTTTCTTTTCTGTTCCTATCATTTATATTATTACTTATATAAATAATAATATGTTTAGTTTTTATACATTACAATTTAATTGAAGTGTTCAGTATTAAAATATTAGTTTCATTTAGGACAAATTCAGTAAGTAAAATTGGAAACAAACTAATTGCATATACTAAACTATATTGTCCTAACTGACAGTATTATCAAATATCCCCTAATCAGGAAAATGTAAATCAAAATTATGACTAGCAATTAGATTCTATTTTCCGACATAATATATAAAATAAAATTTGAAAAGTTTCTTAAAATACCATGTGTTTTACAATAAAATAAAACAAAAACCTGGTTTTCTCAAAACTTAAATATTGCAGATATGACCTTTCTTGTTGGGACGGCAGAATAGACATCCTAATAATAATCAATCATTTTCTTATCAAAATTCCCCTAATCAACGACCGCATTTCAATCATTAAAATCTCTCAAATCAACGACCTAATTTTAATAATCAAAATTTCTCAAATCAAGGACAAAACTTTACTAATCAAAATTTCTCAAATCAAAGACCCAATTTTATAACCATATAGTGATAATTTTAATCCCAATTATTGACCACAATTTCAAAATAACTCCAATCAAAACAAAAACATACAAAATAGAAATAATCAAGTGACCAGACCAGAACCAATGGACATTTTCTCTAGCAATACACGTAGAACTAATAAAAGAACTAATTATTTTGAAAATACTATACGACAAAATCCAAATTTTCGTTCTGAAGAACTTTTTACGCAAAACGTGGAATTTGAAGACAATGACAATAACAGTTGTACTGTATCTCACACTGGAAGCACAGAAAATAACGATCATAATTTTTATCAAATAGCCTCAACGTCCAAACACAAACTAGCTCCGGTCAAAGTTTTCTCAAAGCCGAATTAGCTTATAAAATTTATTCAAACTATATAAAAAAGGAGAAATTCTCTGTAAGATCTGCTCATGCTACCTCTTTCCATGAAGAAACAATGACTATTCCAATTTTCTCTACATTTCAAATTGAAAACTCCCATAAATTCTATTTATTTGATTTCTCCCCGAATTTCGACGGATTGTTGGGTTACGATATTTTGAAACATATTAAAGCAAGCATAAACTTCGAGAAATTCATTCTTCAAACCCCATATGTCGAGCTACAGTTATACAATGCTTCACAAAAACCAAAACACAAATTCTAACGAAATACTAATTATTCCAAGAACTTCCTTAAAATTGAAGATACCCGTGGACGAACCTTCTGGTATGGTAAAAAGATCCCCTCAGTAAAATTACTATTAATGCCTTTGACAAAGAATCTAATATAAATAGCCCCGGTAATATAGATTTTGATATGAAGAATTTTTTGCATACTAACGAAATTCAAGATTTACAAAATACCAATCAAGCAAATGATAACAATAATGATTACAATGAACCTCAAACAAGTGGAATATCAAATACAGAGAATCCTGATCCGGAAAATGATGATAATTCTGAAACTGATACGGCTCATAGTGCAGAATCATCACCAGAACAAAGTTTTGCTTTGCTGGATGAAATTATCAACAATAAAGCCCATCAAGTCATAGTAAAGGTCCTCACATTTCTTTGATGGCAATACAATAATAAAAGCTATTATTCCAGTTGATAAAGACGCTGTAATATAATGTTTAAAAGAAAACGCTGGTAAAAACACTTTGTATATTTATTTCTTATCACCCGAATTAAGAAAATCTTATTGGTATTGACAAAACATTAAAAGCATTGAAATTAAATTATTATTGGAAATTGATGAAAAAAGATATTATGGTTTATTTCCGATAAAAAGACGATGACGTTGCAAAACAAAATATTGTCATGTTGCCAAGCTGTAGTTTTTTCCTTCACCTAACGAAAACTAGAAAAGTCAATCTGATGTTAGATTGACAGTTCTTCTTTTCCATTGTTCCGTGCCTCGTAGGGCGTAAGTCAAAAATATTTATTTAAAAATAAAAGGCTTGAGTAATTTAATATAAATATTTATTCATTAAAAACTACTGTAGGTCCTTATACCTTATTCTGTGCTCTATAGAACCATCTTCAAGAGCACTGTAAGGGTTTACGCTAAAAGGAATCAATCACCATGCAAATTTAAATATTGTTTCTTTATACAATATCTATTATAATAAAAATAGAATGAAGAATAATATATCGACTTCGGTAGCTGGTCAAGTATAGGTGTGCTTTTAGACTTTTTATATATATCTGTGATAATCCACCAAAGCAAATTGAATTAATGAAATTTAAAGTCAACATTTCTTTATGAAAAACTGGAATGACCTGCTCAAAGTCTCTGCTCCTTCTGCTAATAGTTTGAAGATTGCATGACAATTATATTAAGTCACTACCTACCTGATTTTATATTGTATTACAGAGTTTACTGGTGTTAATAATGAAAACAATAACTTGGGAATATACATTTTATTTCGAATAGGTAAACTGGTTGATCATTACGATACAATTATTTAATCTAAACATTTATGTTGCTCTGAAATAATTCCACAATGATTTCAGAACTACTTACTTTCCTTTTTTGTGAGTGGGCCACCCTGTTATTTGGTAATCTTCATTGAAATAAAAAAAACAGGCCGTTTTTTGTTGTAATTTGTGTATTATAAAATAACTGTACCCAATTAATTTAATAATAGTTATTAGTGATTTTGAAAAGGTGGAAATAAAAAAAATTGAATGAAGATATACAAAAAATTAAACACAAGATTTCCACTACTCCACCACAAAATCATCACTATCTCCATCATTACTGTCAAAATTGATAATAAGTGAAGGCACATCCTGTCTATCGAATACTACTTCTCTATCCCACCACTCTTGTATAATTTTTTAGTGTGCTCTACTGTCTTTGACCAAATATCAGGAGTCACTTTTTCTAAAGACTTTTTCCAAGCACCTAATGCTTGTTCTGTTGACGAACCATCAGTTCCCACATGATCTCTGTAAATTTTTTCCACTATGCCCCAAATATGCTCAATTGGGTTGAACATACAGTGGTAAGGGAAGTCTACGCAATTTGTGGCCATATTTTTTAGATATGTCAGCTTCATATACTGTTGGTGGTTCATTCCTACAAAAATGTATATATTTAGACAAAATAAGTTATCTCAGTATTACCATAATATAATGAATAATGTTCATATCAAGTTACAGTTTAACTAAATTCAGAAGAAAGTATCTACAAAAGGAATATCATTTTGTATCAACCAGTTCTGTATATCAGCCTTTTTGGTAGCTATTGTTGGTACTTTATTGATCACTGTACTGTGATTTGCATTATCCATTAAAATTGTGGCAGGTTCTTCCAAGTTCACTAAAAGTTTTCTTAAAGTTTTCAAGGTTATGTGTTCATCTGAAAAAAATATTGTGTTAGTTAATTGTGATTAAACTAAAACAGTGAATTCAATATATTCACTGTTTCCATACATTCCATATATAACATTTCGGAAAGCATTTGATCAAAGTTATCAATTTCAAGAGTAGGTTTTATCATTATGCGTTGTCTCTTTTAAGGTGGGCTTTTAGGTTGTTCACCTCTAATATGCTTGGCGGCAATAAGTGGTAACGCTAAGTTGTAAAGCTTCTGCAACTCTCTACAATATAATTACTTCAATTTATGGAAGAATAATATATCAAGTTTAATTAACCTAACCTAACATTAGAAACATTTAGCCATTTACATTTAAATATGTAAGAATAATAATACAAATATCGAATACTATCACTTACGTTTCTTACAGCAGTAGGCGGGCCCCCATTTTAGCATTCCCTTCAAAATAGCTCAAGAAAGATGTTACCATCTCTTGACATTTACTGTTCAGCTGCTTCGGCATTTTATTAACTACACACTGCAGATTTGCCTAAATAGTTAGTAATGAAAATAAATGTTTTTTAATCCTAAAGAAGCAATGAATTTAAAAGCACCAAAAAAACTTGTAAACATTGTGGATCGAATGTCAATAAACGTCAAAACATGCTGGGGAATTTTACCAGTTGATCTGACAACGTCTTGAAGTTTTGCCAACCCGTTAGCTGTAAATTGCCCTGGCTGTTAAGGATAAGTTGTATTTACGGTAGGTAAATTAATATTTATTCTGATAAGCAGGAAAGTAACTAGAAATGACGTCATCGTCTTTTTATCGTAAATATATTAATAATTGTGTAATTTGTCCAAATATAATAGGAATCCTCCTGATGAACCTCTAGTGCTAACTAACACCCCCTCTAGACCATTCGAAATATAGAGAGATAGATAGTTTATTTAGCAATAATGCTATTACAAACATAATATTTTCAAAAAAATGACATATTAAATAATTATACACTGATTACATGTCAAATAATTGGATATAATATAATTACAAATAATTCATTTCTACATAATTCTTTAGGAGGTCGCGCGCGGGCTCTCACTCTTCAACTTTATTATTTATGGAATAATTCCAGAGTGCGCTTGTGTTTGAGGCTGCGCTCAGCAGTAGTTTCTTGAAATGATATTATTACTTAGTACAGACATTCGTCGAAATTGGTGCAGTTGTTTTGTGTGTGAAGTGATTGAGGACTGACAGTCCACGTGCGACCTTTTATGTTATTGTTTCCATTCTTATGAATTTTAACTTTGGGCATTATTTTTATTGTATTTTGGTATTTCCTGCCGGTTTATTCAAAGGTAAGCAATTTATTATTTTTTGCGAAGGTTTCTCGAAATAATTGGTTTATTTTTTTTTCAAGATGGCTTCGTGGGAGGAGCAGCAAAGTTTATTGGAAAAATTAATGTCTGAGTGATCAGCTGATGATGAAACAGATCAGGGCTCTGATTTTGATGATGTTGATTCGGATAAGTCAGAAGATAATGTAGCAATCCCAGAAATTGTTAGTGACAGCGAGCAGGAAATTTCGGAATCAAAGGACAATAATAAAACTCAACCTAATATCGGCCCGGCGCTCATTGGCAAAGACGGCACTACCATTTGGTCTAAATATAAAATTCGCAGACATGGAAGAACACGGAAAGAAAATATTATCAAACATTTTCCTGGTGTAAGACCGCCAGCAAAAAATTTAACAAAAGAACTAGATATTTGGGCTCACTTTTTTCCAGATATTCTTCTAAATATCATTGTTACATACACAAATCAACACATACAAGCAAAACGGGGAAAGAGATGCCAAAACCACAAATTTACTTGAAATTGAAGCATGGATTGGTCTTTTGTATTTAGCAGGTGTTCTAAAATTTGATCGTCTCAATCTTGATGAACTTTGGAACAAAAATGGTACTGGTGTAGAACTATTTCGGCTAACGATGTCGCAACAAAGATTTCGTTTCTTATTACAACATGTGAGGTTTGACGATTTAACTACTCGTTAAGAACGCAAACAATATGATAAGCTGGCTCCAATGAGGGAATTTTTTTTATGGTTTCGTCAATAACTGCAAAACTGCATATACTCCTTTCGAATACCTTACCGTAGACAAAAAACTAGAAGCGTTCCGCGGAAGATGTAGTTTTCGGCAATATATTCCTAGCAAACCTGCTAGACATGGTATAAAGGTGTTTGCATTGGTGGACGCAAAGACATTTAATACCGTTAATTTGGAGATATATGCTGGCAAGCAGCCCGATTGCCCTTTCTCGGTAAGCAACTCACCAAAAGACGTCGTTACCAGACTTTGTGAACCAATAGGTGGCTCAGAAGGATTCATCACGGTTGACAATTGGTTTACTAGTATGCAGCTACTTGAAAACCTGAAAAAATATTTTAACCTAACCCTTCTAGGAACAATGAGAAAAAACAAAAAAGAGTTACCTCTTGAATTTTATCTACCAGCAAATCGACCTGCACAGTCTAGCATGTTTGCTTTCCAACAAAGTGCTACGTTAGTATCATATATACCAAAGAAAGGCAGGAATGTTTTACTAGTATCAGGTATTCACTACGATGACAATCTCGAAGAAAAGACAAACAAACCCGAAATAATTATAGATTACTATAAGACCAAAGGAGGAGTTGACTGTGTTGATAAAATGTGAGCGGCATAAATATGATGTTTCAAGAAATACTCGCAGATACCCGATGGTAATTTTTCATTCGTTGCTAAACGTTGGTGGCATTAACACTTTTGTTGTCAATGCAACAAACAAATCCACCTGGAATATTCGAAGAAGGAAGTTTCTACAGACCTTGGCATTTCAAATAATTGAAGGTTATCTTCAACGTCGGATTACTGAGAATATACCAAATATTATGAAGCAACAAATTAAGCGACTCTTGGGAATAGAAGCATCTCCTCTTCCCCGCTAGAAGACAGGGAACGCGGACGCTGTGCCTTTTGTGACAGGAAGAAAAATAGACCAACACGATTTTCCTGTGTAAATTGTAAAAAAATTGTCTGCTTGGAGGAACATTCATTATATGTTTGTCGTGACTGTTCTATTAATGAAGACGAAAGCGAATAACATTATGACACAATAGTTAGTCCTGTTTTGTTAACTAAAATAGTTTATCTGATGACATGTCATAATGACAACGTTATGTCACTCAAATTTGATGACATAAGGAAGCTCATTATGGGACTAAGTACCATAATGAATTTCATTACTAAGTACCATAATGAAATTCTATAAGGAAAACATGTAATGGTTTGATCAAAAAAGTTTATCCAAAATGCATAACTATGTACAAAACTATTTATTATAAATGGTAAAAGAACAATTACTACAATTTGTAATATTAATTCCAATGGATTCTACAGTTTTTACATCAGTAGTTGATGATTGTTGGCAAACTTGTAATGCTGTTGGCACCAAAAATTGCCATCAGATAAAATTTTGTATGGATTACGAATCATAAACAATCATTATGGCACACGCCGTTTTATCGGATAACATTCACGACTTGTACCATAATGATCGTCTTTATGATCCTTATTACATAAATAACTATTATTTAGAATCTTCTTTTACTTTATATGAGTTTATTACTGCTAATGAAGTTATTTGTGACCTTTTTCTCATTTAAAAGTTTCTTTTTTTATTGCGGATTCAGAGTCCGCGTGCGACGCTGCATGCTTTAGAAGTGCGACCTCCGAAAGGTTAAAAGTTTCTCTTATGGAAGTGTCAAGGGTGATACATGATTTTATAGATATTGGCATATTATTATACAACAATAAACCTTTGTAAAATAGAGAATTTTGTGTTGAACTAGTTCTTTTAGTCGCTATATATATATATATATATATATATATATATATATATATATATATATGTTTGTAAAACGTCAAGTTCGGGATCAGTTTTTGTTAGAAGACGTCAAGTTCGGGCTCCGACTGTCAAGTTCGGCTACGTAGCCAAAGTTACAGTATATATTATTATAATAAGTGTAAAGTTAGGCTACGCAAGTTTGACTACACTAATATATAATCTTTATATATTTACTGACGCCGAAGTTACAGGTTTAGGACGGAGATGTGGGTGGGTGATAGGGTATCTATAAAATGAATGAAAATTAATGTTTTTTGTATAATATACCGTTGATACAATTGCTAGGAGATTTTGGTAAGTTGTTGAGATATAATTAGTGGAAATTTTTTGCTTTTTAAATTGGGGGTATCTGAGTAGGGAGGGTGAGTGTAAGCGATTTGCGTTATTAGGTTATGATTATAGGTATTTGACGTTTTAAAAGAGACGATTTGATCTATTGATTATAATTTCTTTTTAGCGTGAATTTTGATAATAATAGAATGTGATTGGCTAGCGGGAGTGAAATATTTTTCGTTATTCACTGGTGTGAAAAATTAATATCATTGTGCAGCTAAATATGTAAAAATAATTTGTGCGTATTATTTAGTCGTGGAGAAAAAACATTACAATCAAAAATAAAAGCTAAAAACATTGTCAATACAATTATCATCTCAAACTCAAAAAAGACTGGTAACCAGGGACCTGATTATTTTATATATACCTATGTGGGTATGATGTTGCTTTATATCAAGGTTCTTATTTCTGCTCTGTGAAAATATTTTTACAATTTCAGATTGTAGGTATATATTTGGTACTTTTTATAACAGATTAAAAATATTCCTTCCAGTTCAACAATATACATTTGAGCAAACCCACTTTTGGTAAAATCTAGGTAAGTACCTACCTAACTAATTGTGTGAAATTATGTTCTGTGCACTGTATAACAAATTTTTGCTAGTTAGTAAATGAATAAAATTTATATTTGTTTCATTCACTTCAGTAACAGTTGATATAGAATGTACCCAGTTATCACAATAAGTAAAGTAATTCTAAAATGGAACTACACATTACACAAGCGGTTTATATTCTTATTCAAACAGATTTTATATCCTACCTATTAATTTGACAAAAGTATAACTAAATACTTAATTTGGTAGAGGTAGTTGTGATCAACTGTTCTAGATATCTCCAATATAGCAGGTACTAATGGAAAATTTGTTTAAATTATGAATAAGTACCTATAATTGTTTTGAAATATTGGGGGTATTCAAGACCAAAGTGTTACACCACACCACCTGCTGATGTCTTAAGAATTAAAGATTATTCTGTATGACTAGCTATTTTCATTAAAATGTAGTTACATCAAACAATCTGTAATTGACTCCAGGCATAAAGTAATAAAAAATTTCTATCAGGTATTGTGAAAATTGATATCGTGTAAAAGAATTTAGACAAGTGCACATCCAATATAAATGATCAAATATATATCTGGCATAGGTACCATTAATATCTTCAAATGGATATTTTTAAAGTATTAAGTAAGTATGTATATGTCCTACCTGTTTTAGTTTGTTCTCCTATGACATGTAGGTACTTATTATCTCTTGATTTGTGATGTGAAATCAGAGAAAAAAATAAAATTGATTAGAAGGTAAGATACTGCCAAGGTAAGTTGGTTGGTGTTCTTTTGTAATTATCCAACTTTCATTTTATTATGCGGCCCATTTTTTTTGGTTGTAATACAATACCTTAATCCTACATTTTTGTATGGGTACCTGAATTCTTCAAAAAATAAAATTTATAGGTAGGTACCTACAAATTGTTTTGTTGACTTAAATAATCTGCAAATGTTTAATAAACTGAGAATCTTCTGCTACACTTACGTAATGTCACTTTTACTCTTGTATTGAATGTAGGTATTATTTAAGTATGTACTTGAAAAAGTTAGTTTATTTTGTTTGTGTTTGTGATGTAACATGAAAATTTCATGATTTTTGACCATAGATAATGTTCTTGTATTACCTATTTTATCAAATAAATTTTGTCTTACAAACTATTACTAGGGATATCATTTTTATTGTCACCTATTTAAAGTGAAACAATTTGTACAAAGAAAAAAAATTTATTGTATATATTATATATGTATATAATAATCAGCATACATTACATCCTACGAATGTAGATAAGCATTACATAAATAATTATGTAGGTAGTGTTATATTAATTTTCCGCCTCTTCTTCAACTATTTTGGAGACCACGGGGATAAATTATATTTTAAGCTCATCTTATACTTTTCTTGTATTCTTAATTATTCTCATTTATGCAGCCAATTTTGTGTATATCTAAAATAATGATGTAATGAAAAATTTATTATAGATAGGTAATTGATGTTTGTTTTGAAAACCAATCTAAAAGCAAATAATATTAATATTTATGAATTCTGTATTTGTATCGATTTGACAAATTTTACTTACAATGCATAATGCTACAAAATTATCCACTTCTTCAGTGTATTGGGACCTTAAAGCTTTTGTGACATCTCCCAGTGAATTTTCAGCTTATATATCTTTGTCTAAAGATTTTATTTTTTTCTTTCCAATTGGCTCGGTAGAGGCTGACGATTGAGGGAGAATTAAATTCTCTAGTTGAGCTTGGTCAGGGTGCTCAGTTCTAGAAGCACGTAGCACGAAACTTTTGATAGGTATTGCTAATATTAAGAAACCTTACATTGGCATTAAGTACATCATATCAAATATATATTTTCCAGAAGATACAATCTAACCTGAAAATGCTTCAAAAATTCTACAAATTTGATTCTCTTCGCTGGATAGGATTAATTATTATGAAACACATTAGGGTTTGGACATAGAGAAATAATAAATAATGGGTTTTGGATTCAAAACACCCCCAGCTTGGTTCGTACTTTGTAAATAAATTCTAGAAGGTTAACTTTTCGCAGTTCTGACCTTCTTCTTCTTATTTTACAAAAAGCTATTATAGATAGGTAGACAAGTTCGAACTGATATTTTAATGCTAAAGTTACCCTGACTAAAAAAATTAACCTCCAAAGATGTTTATAATGCCGACCCCTGAAACAATAAAATAAACAATCACTTTTATAAACATATAAAATTTATTCAAGAACCAAAATAAAAATTTGTTTTCAAACTGGCAAGGGTTGCTAGATGTCATAATCATAGATAAAACAAAATCACAATCAAGAAGAAGAAACTGGTTAAATTAAATCGTTTTGTTTTGTTTTATTTTTGTCATATATACACTAAAATTAATTTTTTTCTACAAAATTTAGGTAGTGCAATAAGACATTGTGAATAAAATATTACAGAAAGTATTATTTATACTAGATTAGATTTTTGTAGTTATTGTGGTATTGATCATGTTCACTCTACAACCTTAAAAGATATATGTACCTACCAACCTATAACCTATAATAATACCTACTATTAGTGAAGAATAAAAAATCCTTTTTTTAATTTTTAGAAACAATGAAGGAATCGGTTAGGTTTATGTCAAAAAAGGTGTAAACTATATGGACATGGTAGGTAGTTTGTTTTGTTTTCTTTTGTGTTTTATTCTGGATGCCTTAGTTAGTTTTGAACATATTGTTCAGAATTACAAAACAAGCTTGTTACTGTACTTCATTGTGTAGCATCTACAACAAAGATATGAGAGAACATATAATTTTCAGGTGTTTAGCAAGCTATGCAGCAATTTTAAATCAATGTATCTTATCATCTTTGTTCAGAGTAAGATACCTACCAAGGTAATTTGAAACGTTAGTGGATCATACATAAATTCATTAATATGTAAAATTGCGTTCTAGAAATTAGCAAAGAACACAACAAAAATTCCATAATTTAGTATTACATTAATCAAATAAGTAACTTTTGAATTAATGACTGTGCAATTGTTAAGCTCTTCTGGTAGGTAGGTATGTCTTTCATATATTTAATATCATTGGTAATAATATTTTTTGTAGTATAGGTCAACTGAAAGATCTCGGCAAGAGAAAATAATATATCTTTATCCACTTATGGTTTTAATTACATACAAATGATGGGAATTAATGATCCAACTCTCATCGTTCCATTATTATAACATGAAAGTATTACAAAGAGAAGTATCTGCTTGTAGGTATCAATGGATTCAAAGCTTTCAGTTTTTTGGTGAGATAGATATCCATGATCCCTTAATAAAACTGGCTGATTCTTATTCACTATTTTTTTTAATTCATCTAAAGAATCTGTCTTTATAGGTATTTCTTATCATATCTTAGCATAATTACTGTACCTATAAACATTATCTAACTCTGGTGGTAAATAAAATTAATTGTTTGATGTTAACTAATGTAAGAAAAATTAGCAAATTGGATCACTCACCTAAAAGTTAAGACTAATAATTTATCTGTAAAAAATAGAAATAACTTCTGTATAAACTAATTTCTTGTTTTTATTTTTTTACATCAAGGTAGGTATACTATAGTACTGCTAATTCAATAAAGCACTTTCACAATCTACTTATTAAATTCTTGTAGACTATCACCATTAATGTCGGATGACGGGTTGTCTATATTTAGGAAGGCATAAGTATCAATCGGGAGAAATCTCTTTGTTTAAAATAGGATGCAGACATACCCTTCGTATTGGCAATGTGTCTTACATCTTTTTCTACTGTCCCACTGACAGTTCTTGTCAGGTCTGTACTTTGTTGTTTACGGTCAATTATTACCTATGAAAAGTAAATATGAATCTTATTGTTACCTATATTTAGTTGAATAATACAAAACTATTCCTAGATACACGGAAAAACATCAGCATTTTGAAAGTTCTCAAGTATTTTCAGTTAGAAAAAGAAGCTGGTAAATATTAATTTCATAGCCTTTTCGAATTTTGCTGAATGCGATCCTGATGATTTTATTTATCAAATTTAAGGTTAGATATGTGTCAAAATAGTAAATTAAATAAACGACATATCGAAAACCCGGTCATACCTACGTCACAAACGATGACACACCAAGAAGGCTAATTGAATAAACCATACCATACCATTATACAGGTAGGTGATGTACCTATAAGAGGACAATCAAAAGAAGTTAGGACAAAGGTGCAACAGTTATAGGAAACTCTCCCAAGACATGTTTTATGTTTTTTTATTCATTCAAAAATTAATATTTTTCAATTTTCACAATCAATTGCTTTCTAAATAATCAGCTGTATTCGAACAGTTCATTTAGTTGCTTATATTTTATGAATTGAGATTTGCAGTTTGGCTATTGTTGATTTTTTCTCTGGGCGAAAGAAGACGGGGCATCCTCATTATTATTTTGGAAATTGATGAGAGATTTTCCTGAGTTATCCTAAAATCAATCAGTACCGTATAAATTTTAATTTGAATTGACTGTTGCGAAATAATAAGAAGATAAAAACGTACCTACCTTATGAAAATTGTCCATATATATATTTTTGTCTGTAACAAAATATATCAGGCATCCATAAGTATTGTTCCTGTTTCCCGCTGTTTCCAGAATAAATATTTAATATATCAACCTCAGCTCCGGTAGAAGATAAACCTTGTTGGAATTTTACAATTTAATTTCTTGAAGACAGTTTTGCAGTCCTGACCAGATTGCATCAGGTCAAAAAACCTTATAGCTCCATCATTCCATCAATTGCTGAAATCGGAAAGAAACTATTGAATTGTGGTAAGACACTCTACTTCTTTGTGAATAAATTCGCATATAAAAGTGCTATAATTAGTTATTAGGTTTATCCACTTACCTTAAAATTGTTCTTCATTAATTTTAGCTTTTTCATATTTTTCCACGTGGAAATCATACTTATAAGCTTGAACATAAACATAAGTAACATAACCTAAACTTTTATTCCAACGAATTTCCTTTCTATTTTTATATCTCTGCGCAATCACGTTTAAAAATTTAGTATGGTAATTTCCTCCATTTTATGTCCTCATGTTTTATACGTTGAGTTAATTAAATTGTTTACTAATTTGAATGCCATGCTTATTTAATTATCCTTAAAATATTCTGC
>CAJUYH010004741.1:0-25873 GCA_910591685.1 Galerucella tenella | reverse complement strand
ATACTTAATGGCTAAGGTTGCAATGATAATTGGAATGGCAGGAGCATGCAGAAAAGCAGAATTAACATTTCTTCCAGTTGAAAATGTTATAGACGAAGGAAGCCATTTTCGTGTTGATATCCCACCTTCAAAAACCAAAGTTATACGGCAGTTTGCAATTACCACTGGAGACATTGAAAATACGAATCTTGTTGAAATATTAAGAAAATATATCAAGTTGCGTCCCCAGGTTCTTAAACACAACAGATTTTTTGTAAAATATGCGAATGGAAAATGTACCAGAAATCCTGTGGGAATTAACACATTTAGCAGTCTGCCAAAAGTTATTGCACAATTTCTTGGTCTTTCAAATCCTGTTCTATATACTGGCCACTGCTTCAGAAGATGCTCTGCCACTTTCTTAGCAGACAGTGGCGCTGATATTTTAAAATTAAAGAGGCATGGAGGTTGGAAATCTACCACTGTTTCGGAGGGATATGTTGAAAATTCCATGAATAATAAAAAACTTATAGCTCAAGAAATATTTGGTGAAACATCTAATGCAATGTGCGCCGCTTCCCAAATAATGTCGTCGG
Source organism: Galerucella tenella (assembly GCA_910591685.1). NCBI lineage: Eukaryota > Metazoa > Arthropoda > Insecta > Coleoptera > Chrysomelidae > Galerucella > Galerucella tenella. The sequence goes on along the minus strand of CAJUYH010004741.1, from coordinate 25,298 downwards.
GAATTAATTTGAATAATTGCAATAATTGTGTTATCAATATTTATAATAATTAATTAATTTATAATTTATGTTTTTAACTTGTATTATAACAGTTTAATAAATAGAATAATTCTTTTTGTCACTAATTTTAAAATACATTTTTCGTCACCAATTGCATAAAATTTTACTTTATGCAACTAGTTACAAAAAGTAAGACGTTTCATAATGTCAATCAGTTTTAAAAAGTGTCAAAATTAGAAAAACATATTTTAAATATCATCTGGTATAATAAATATATTTTAACGAACTCGTCTAATATTTATGCGTAACACAATGTTTTTAAAAATAAATAATTTTCTTTCTTTCTTTCTCAACTTAAAATCACAGCGATTTTCTCACGACAACCTCTCCAGGAGTCAGTGACTCCGCATAAAAAGCCGACAACCCTGTTACTATCAGTGGTTACCGTGGTGGTACGGAGTTTATTAAGTACCTTCCACGGGGTTGCCCGGTTATCGACCCGTACCAGCGGTGCGTATCACCCCCCTCATGCCCTTGAGTACCCCTTTTTGTGTAAGATGGAAACTCTTTGGTGGACCCCTAGAAATAACTATCGCTCCGATGATAATCGTTGGGTGTTCTTCTTCTGGTTCTCTCTTGCTGCGGACGATGACCATTTTGTAATGTCACCGCACTCGATATTATCAGTACCGGGTTTTAAGTTTTTTTATTAAAAACGTTGAATTTTATTTACAGGGTGTAACAAGGTCAATTAATTTTTTTTATTTACTACCATATATGCAATGCTGTCATTACTAATGTCATTGAAGGTTAGAAAGTGTCATTTTACACACCTCTACTTCCCGCCCTCACTCCCGCCCTCTAAAATAATGTGATCGTTAATATTACTATTTTAGATGAATGTTTTTTATTTAAAAATATAACACATTGATGAATATTATACTTACCTATTTCTGGAGGGGTACATACAGGGTTATTCATTATAAATTACACACCTCCTATCATCATTACTTTTAGAAAAAAAAGTCTTATACGAAAGTTGTTGGGTTACAGCTGAATTTTCTCAATATTCTATGAAAAGTTCAGTAGCGTGCAATTTTAAGGGGATATAGAAAATAATAGTTCGTTTTTAAATGGGACACCCTGTATATATTCACATTTTGGAATGGACTTTTTTTCTCTGATTTCAAAAATATATAATATGTTTCTCGCTTTTTGTAAAGAGTTACCTCTTTTTTGACACCCCAATATTTTTGTATTATTAAAATTGAAATGCCACCGGTATACAACATTAATTTTTTAACTTTTTTATTTCTGTATATTAATACATTTTTAAAATCTACGTAAAATTTTAGCATACTTTTTTCTGAAAACTTTTTTCGAAAAATGCATATTTTTTGAGTGATTAATTTTTTTGTAAAAAAATTGACGGTTGCAGACCCTTACAAATTATTTTTTTAAGAGGATACCCTTAAAGATATGAAAATGGTTTCTGTTCGGTTGCTTTTAGAGAGGTCAGACCTATTTGAATCTATGTTGAAAAAAATTTCATTTTATACAGAGTGTGTATAGAAAGTGTTCAAAATTTAACTTCATAAATATCAAATTTCTTAAATAGAACCACCCGGTTCATTCAGGGGTGAAAACTAAGGCAAATTCATGTATTCTTTCTTATACCTAAACCTTACCGTTATCCAGATATTATATGTTTCTGTAAATTTTTAGAGATGCAGGATATCTTACTGCAAATAAAGCACATATGTTCTTGTAACAACTTTGCCATATTTACCATGTATTAAAGGCAAATTTACATAATCTTTTTTATTTCTTAGTGCTTGGGTCAAAATAAAATTTAGACCACTCCTGCATCTCTCAAATTTTACAGAAAACATTCAATACCTGGATAACGGTAAGGTTTAGGTATAGGAAAGTATACATGAATTTGCCTCATTTTTTACCCCTGAATGCATTGAAATGGAAAAAACCGGGTGGTTCTATTCAAGAAAATAAAGAAATTTGATATTTATGATGTTAAACTTTGAACACTTTTTATACACACCCTGTAAGAAATGAAAAATTTTTCAACATAGATTCAAATACGTCTGACATTGCTAAAAGTAACCGAACAGAAACCATTTTCATATCTTTAAGGGTATCCTCGTAAAAAAATAATTTACAAGGGTCTGCAACGGTCAAATTTTTTACAAAAAAATCAACAACTCAAAAAGTATGCATTTTTCGAAAAAAGTTTTCAGACAAAAGTATGCTTAAATTTGACGAAGATTTCTAAAATGCACTAATATACAGGGTGTTCTAATCAAAATAACAAAGTTGCAGTCGACTTCCGGTAGAAACGGAAGTCTGCCATCTTTGAAAATATTTTAGTTAAAAAGATCGTATCCGAAAACCCAAACGTGGAAATTTTCATGGTTTTACTATAAAGATTTTGCCGTATACAGATAGTTTTAACTCGTCGTGGGACACCCTTTATAAATTCAGTAGAGCTACTTCTTACTAGTCCAAATCTTTATCGAAATCAGAAGATGAACCAATATTTACAATACGTAGCTCGATTAATTCACATTTATCAGCAAATAGGTACCTTTTGAAAATAATGTTATACCACAATGTAATCTTTGATACACATGGCTTTTGGCCTGTCCAAATCTTTTTCTATTGTTATCTACAGCTTCTGATTATAAAAGACCAATAAAAGACCGAACATTTTTATTAGCTCAGGTACATTTATGAAAATTTAAGGAAATCTTTAAATTATTCTGTAATAATATTTAAAATTACCGTACTAAGTTTTGCATTGGAAATAGACTTGATACAAATATTTTTTCATACGAAAAGACTCGAGTTTTAACCTCAAAAAATATTTTAACTGTCTACTAAAAGAAGTGATACGAATGCTTCATTATTTCAATACTCTTTCATCCATAAAAATAGACTATAAATTAGGAGCTAGTAGAACCAAATATAAATACATTTTTTGAAACAGTTGTCAATGTAATTTGTAAATATAGTGGAATCTTCTATTACCAATTCTTGAAGCAATTTTTCCAGGCGCTTGTCTTTAAACAGTGGCGTATATAAGGGGGGTTTTGGGGGGTTAAAACCACCCATGAAGAAAAAAAAAACTCAACCCCCCCATGTAAAAGCTATTGCTACGCGACTATCTGTAATTGTTATAAAATATTCTCTCAAACTATTGGATCTTCTCTCGTATAAAATCTCGATGGTTGACCTTGCTTTGCGACCTCACAGTGACTGCTATTGCATAACGTTCCCTCTTATTGATATTATATTATTTTTTAGAAGCGGTCTTCCCACTGTTGCGATCATGCATAAAAACCAACATTAATGATTTCCGGCAAAATCTATCAAATAAATGTTACTACTTTGCCCAATAAGTCGTAAAACTGGTATTTTATAATATATGCTTGAATCCAATGCCTCATGGATTCTTTGTTTTTTTTTTGGTACTGATTTTACGGGGTAAACATGAAATGTTCTGTTGATAGAATTGACTTTTTAATACAATTTTAGTTAAGGAGATTATTTATTTGTAATTTATTGTTAATATCTCATCACTGAAATAAATTTAAAATATTGAAATTTTTTTTTCATTCATTTTAGAGGAGCAGGTTCGTTAACAAAATTATAATATATTTTTATATAATTATATTATTGTTCAAAAATTTTTGAATTTTTAAATTTCGAAAATATAAATTTTTGAACGAAATTTTATGTAATATATTTTGATTTTAAATAAATTACTATGACAAACCATTTATGTAATTTATTTAAAATTATTTATTACGATAAATCCTGTATTTAATTTAATTTAATATGGATAATTTTTATTTATAAAAAAAACTTAAATATGGCATTTATAAATTTATAGTTTTCCAATTTCATAGTTTTAGGATCAGGTTCATTAACATTTTCATATAATTATATTATTGTTTAATAATTTTTTATTGGAACTTCTACTTTTTCTGTTTTTGTTGGGATTTGCTCGATTTTTTTATCAATTTTTGTTAATAAAAGTGTACAGAAAGCTGGGAATTCCTTCTGCTTGTTCTGTTTCTTTTGATTATTTTTATTTTGTTCCATTTTTGTTGTAAAAGTGTACAGAAAGTTAAGAATTCCTTCTACTTTTTCTAGTTTAGTTGCGATTTACTCGATTTTCTATTAATTTTTGTTGAAAAAATGTACAGAAAGTTGGGAATTCCTTCTGCTTTTTCTGTTCTTGTTGATTCTTTTCATTTGGAACTTTAGTTCTTTACGTCAGGTTATGTTTGAGCGACCGGGGGACGCAAAAGATCTGACCGTTACGTTACGTTATGTTACGTTGCTTCGTTATGTGCCTTGCTTGCGTGCGTGTGCTCTCTCCTGAGTCTCTCTCTCGTTTACGAAGCAGCGATTCATATGCTTCGGTCGGGAATCGAACCCGGGCCACCCGCGTGGATGGCGAGCATTCTACCACTGAACCACCGATGCTATATTAAAATTCTATGCAAAGCTGGTATTCGCAGTGCTGGTAATCTACTTGAATTTGTTGGGATAAATTTTTACTATTATTTCCATAATTTTTTTTGCGCGATTGATCTTTTTTGTTTATTTACAGCATCGGTTGTCAGGACGGTAGGTTGTGTTTACTGGTTTCTAAGTTTAACACGTCGGTAAGTGATTTACTTACCGTTCAAACGTCGAAAAGTAATATATAGCATAAAAACAATTTCACCAAAATTCAAAATATATTTTAAGCTTATCGAGAAGTATAAATGTCACTTTTGACATTTCGTTCATTTCGAAGAAATTTAAATTATTTTATTCGGAATTTATTTCAATACGATCGCGCAAAAAATGGTATAAGCATCTCGAACGTTAAGGGTAATTACAACGTTCGCATGTAGATTCCTCTCATAAAATTGGACAAAATGATGTGAGGATTAAGGGGTCTAGCACATTTACTTTTCGAAATACAGGGTGTTGAAATTTTGAAAACTTGAATGTTTTAATTCGATAACTTTAAAATGGATGGATAAATTGATTTGACATTTGGCAAGTTGTTTTTAAATGTAAAAGGGCATATTTTGATAAAAATAGTAGTTTGTGCAACTAGTGTGGATATGATGGCCATATCGCACGAGGACGAAGTTTGAGCACGACACCGTAGGCGGAGTGCTCAATCGTTCAAGTGCGATATGGACAATCCACACGAGTCGAACAGCATATTTTTTCTACGACCCACTTAAGAAAAAATCTAGAAAATAAAAATTTCTATAAAATGTAATATAACTTCAAATTAAAAATTTAACAATTCAATTTTATGTTTCCACCTATCTTTTTGAGTTGAGGTAAACGTACAGTTCTTGAAGGTCCAATTTGTATAATGCTACGGTTTCCCTTTTTAAATATACCATGGAGGGTACCGTACCATTATCTATAATAATGAATATTCTGCTAAATATTTCAAACGTCTACCTGTTGTCGTTATTAATATCAAGCAGAATAATTATTTAAAAATAAAATTAACAATAAAAGAAAACTTCTTCACGGGGAATCGAACCCGGGTCTACCGCGTGACCACCGACCACCGAGAAATATGCAAATTGTTTATCTATAACGTCAGATGTATTACATAATTTTTGCTTAAAAAGAACTAAAGTTCCTACCGTGTGTCCCGCGACACGTTCTACCTTTTTTTTAAATTTGAAAATATAAATTTTTGAATGAAATTTCATGTAATTTATTTTAATTTTGAATAATTCACCATGACAAACCCTATATGTAATTTATTTAAAATTATTTATTATGATAATTTAATTTAATATGGATAATTTTTTGTTATGAATAAAATTTAAATATGGCATTTATCAATTTATCAATTTATATTTTTCAAATTTCAATAATGAAAAAGTTTTCCATATGATTCCAACTTATAGGGGGACATATTGACTTAAAAAAGTATCTTCTATTAGACACTCTGTACTTGATTAACTTTTGAAAGTGCACTTGCCATTCTTATCTTGGTCAGACTCATCTTTCATATTCCACGACCCGTGTTATGCAGCTCACGTTAATTTGAGTAGGCATGCAATGTCTTTATTCTGTCAAGGTTAAACACTGTATATACACAGTGCTCGATTTCTAAAAATTGAGGTACCGGAACTCTGTTAAGGGTGGACATACCGGGGGGTCTGGGGGGTATTCCATACCCCCCAGCAAAAGGGGGGGTATAAGGCATAAGTTTAATAAATCAGTTAAATACATGATGTTCTTAATCACGCTCGTAAGTTAACTCACTGACAAAGAATTTTAACTGTTTTCAAATAATTTAGTTTTTTTACAGAGAGAGGTTCCGGAACGCCGTTCCGCCGCGTTCCGCCTGAAATCGAGCACTGTATATACATATATATGCACTCCGTAGATTTACATAATGTTTTCTGTAATTCTCAATGAAAACACACGACAAATCCATCTGGTACAATATATGTTACGGAAATGAATGTAACAGTATCCTGATATCAGTTCAAAGCCACCATGCGTGTCTTTGTACAAAATGTTTGTTTTTGCAGATTTTAAAATAGAAATTTTATTGGATATAAAATGTTGAAGATGTAGGTGAAGTTTTTAAAAGTGACTGAAAAACCGGGACTACTATATGATGAATAATATGAACATAGGCGCAACTAGCATAAGGGGGAGGCTGGGGGGCCCCAACTTGAAAGTAGGTCTTAGCAGGTGCCCCGCCTGTAACAAAAAACTTTTGGTTGCCCTGAAAAGAAAGAAATTTTGGACCATTCCCAACTTTTGTCAAAATTTAACACATAGTCATGCCAATTAATGAAAATTATATTGATCATTTTTTTCACTTGTCAAAATCTGACATTTTGGTGGTTTTAACCAATAGCAATACAATCATTCGGTATTATACTGATAATTATGCTTCCTCATCGATAATACCTTGTTCACCATGAAACGTCAAAATTTTACTTTGAATTTGTCATTATTGACACCTAAAAGTACTTCGAAGTTTATTGAAAGATGAACACAAACCGATTCAGTGCCATCACCCAAGAGAATATTGAACATTTAATACAAAATTCCACTCCACAATTGAAGAAAAAAATAATCTTCCCAAATACAACTCGTTCTCCAAATTTTATCACATAATTTTTTATTTTCATCACTGAAACTTGTTTTTTTGAGGCAAAAACATTCAAACAAACTGAATTTAGATAAAATTTCTCGTCCTGACGTTTGTTTTCATATTTTTGCCAGATAAACAAGTTTTCGTGGAAAAGAAAAAAATATCGAAAAAATTTGAAGTCCTCGTCCTTTGATACTTTTACCACAGATCACTGGGTAATCTGTGCTTTTACTAAAAATATTTTATTACTTTTGGAGGCTGGCTGGTTGGGGGCTTTGCGGCTCTTTAGAGAAGCTTAGCCCCCAGCCCCCCTAGCTGCGCCTATGAATATGAACCGCAAGGATTTTGGGAAATGGACGTTGCAAAAGAAAATTTTGTGACGTTGCCAAAATGGTTTTTCGAAAAATTAGAAAATCATATGTTTAAACGTTTTATTTATTGAAAACTTCAATTATACAAAGCCAAAAAAATAATAACATTATAAAAAAAAATTACTTATTTATGTAAAAAGTACAATTATTATAATTGTACGTTGTAGCTTTATTTTGGGGATTGTTTTGCATCATAACCTGTGATGAATTTAAGTAAGAAACTGAGGATTCCTTTTTTTTATTTTTATTTTCTCGAAGGTTCTCTATAAGTTGGAAATGGTGTTCTTCATTTAATGGTAAATATAGTTTCAAAGAATGGGCAGAGGAATATCCTGTAAGCTTAATTACTTCTTGTTCACCAACTCCTTCTTTTGCTTATGCAGAAGCTCTATGTGAATGATTGGTTATTTTTATTTTTTTTGTGTCTATACCAATTGATTCTGCCGATATTTTCGTCCACTTTGAAATTGTATTAATTCCCAATGGTGAATTTTTGTACCATATTCCTTTCTCCCAATTTGGATGTACTGTTAAAAATAATCTTGTTGTTGTTAGATAAGGATTGGATTCTCTTTTTTAAATAATTTTTAAAAATAAACGAACGGGACACAAATTGTTGTTAGCATTATTTCTTACCAGCCACTTACTGCCAGATAAAGCTTTTGATCCTCCTTGTGCCGTTTTGGAAAAGATTAGATTATATTCTACCCTGCCAGTAAAATTACCTTTATTATCATATTCTTTTTTAAAGTAATTTATATCACAATTAGCAGCTTCATTTCCACGCCATGCTAATTCGAACGAACATAAATGAAAAGACTTTTTTTGTAACCCATCAGGATTATCTTCAGAATAGCTTTCTACCATTTCCATTAATTCTTCTTTGGTAAACGCGTTAGAACTTCTTTTTCTGGTTTCAGGTTCAGCCTGAAGCTTTTTACGTTTTGTATCCCTGGCCAATCTAGCAAATTTATAGGTAATATTTTTAAATGGATCAATTTTGATGTTAAATTCTAGAAAATATTTTTCCTAAACCCTTTGAGCAGTCGGATTCCAAAGTGTTTTCACACTAGCTTCAGTATAATCAGTTCCATCTCTTTTTTTCATATTAAAACCATAATCTTCAAGAATTTTTGCTATAACTTGTTCAGAAGTATCCTTTTCTAACGTATAATTACGTGCGTCCAGAAACATTCTAAACTGTTCCTCATTGTATTTCGCGGTTTACTTTGCTTAATTGTATTCTCTATTTCATTTATTGAATTATTTCCAAATCTTGTATTATTCATGTTAATAATACTTATTTAAATTTTTGAAACAGTTTTAATAATTTTCAAACAGTTAAATAAATAAAAAAACAACTTAGTTTCCTTAGAAACCACTAACAAAGATTTTATATTGAATTTTATCACAGAGTGATAGAATTTGATACACATAGATTTGATATATTAAACGTCAAAAAATTGCCGCGACAAGACAAAAAATTGCCAGTTCAAAACCTTCAAATTTTGTCAGTTATCAATTTACTCTAGTGAAATAGTTAGTATAATACCGAATGATTGGCTAGAATAATGTATTGCTATTGGTTAAAACCACCAAAATGTCAGATTTTGACAAGTGAAAAAAAATCTATTAAATAACTAGCTTGAAAAATAAACTTACGCAGCAATTAAGAAAGATAAATGAACAGTGAAGAACTAAACTGAGAATAAAATACTTGCAGAGGGCTAATACACGAACTGAACACCAATTCGAATATGAATGCAATGCAACAGATGTCAGAAGAACGTTAAAGGACGTTCATAAATCACAAAAAATGTTAACCAAACGCAACCAAAAGTTCCTAATAATAACATTAATGCCAAACTTTCTTCACTCAAATTAAAGTATTACTTGAGTAATGACTGTGGATATGAAAAGTCGCCTCGAGCTAAACTCAAACTAAGTTGAGTTTGAGTGAACCTCAAGTGTCGACTATGAATTAAACCCTTTTAAATAATCAAACTGCATTAGTTTAAGAAACCCTTGTTTATTATACAAATAATTACAAAATTAAAAAAATAAATAATTAAGGAAATATTAATTAATAGGACATTTATATGGAACATTGTCTTCACAGCAGAACTCTCTGCCCGCTGACAAATTTGTTGCATGCCACTTGTCACTGTGGTTTTTTATGAACAAATACGCTCTCTCCTTGAAAACGCGTTCTCTATCGACCGTAGCGCAGATTATTTCACCACTCTTCGGCAGATGCTTGATAATCTGCAACAACAATGGTATCAAATAAAAAATTAGTTGGATCGGGTTTGGTAAATTGCGCACAGCTGCCAGTTTGTAGCCAGGTATACCCAAAATGTTTCTTCTTCATAGGTAAATTGCGCACAAGTGACCCTAAAGAGGGTCTAGGTAAATGGCATACAACTTTCTACCGATTCCACGAATTTTAAAAGTTACCAGAGATTCAAAGGATTATCCCCTAACAATTTGAGGCATAGGTACATAGATCAGCTTAACGGTTTGGGCCTGCGTTTTCTTGTTTTTTTTAGTTTTCATTTCTTATTTTCTGATATTTTTATGGACTAAGGATACAATTTGATCGCTGTGCGCAATTTACCTATACAGAGCTGGCTGCAACTACCTGACGAACCCTTCCCAAATTTGGGAAACTTCTTGACCACTGTGCGCAATTTACCTACGCCCAGTTGGATCTGTCGTGGGTCAACTGTGACCATGTATAATATTTTCAAATTTTTCTGGTATTCTCTAAATTATTAATAGCTACCGCAAAAATTGACAAACTCGGAAATAGAAAAAGTACTAGAAACTGAAAACGGGAAGAATAATAAAAGAGTCCAGAATAAGATGGTTTGGACATATTCAAAGTATGGAAGTAGAGAGAGACTTAGAGAAAATGGAACTGGAGGAAAAAGACCCAGGACAGGAAGGAATGAAGGAGAATTACATACACACACACACACACACAACCTAGATGAGCCCGTCCCACCCAGGATGTTCCTCTCTAAGCGAGGTACATCTCCGGGTAGGACTTCCACCACTTCCCCCCATCTTATCCGATGAGTCTCATCATCGTAGTTCGCGTTTCGGCGTACAGCTCGTCCCTAGCTAAAAGGGAGAATTGTTGAAATAGCAAAGAAACATTAAAAACTTCAAATACAAATAAGAAATCATAAACGTTTTAATCACTATTCTTAGAACCTTATTTTTTTTGTAAACACTTGGTACAATATTTTAATTCGTTATACCTTTCTACCCTTATTGAAGAAACCTTCAGAATTTCACACGGTCACCACGGTTTTGTATCAAACACAATGGAAAAATGGACCCTAATCAAAAATGAAATTACATACAATACCATACCCACCTACAAAATTCAAATCACAACCGGCCAAGTGTTCGAGAAAAAAAACTTGATGGTCCATTCCACCAGACAATTTAAATACCTAATTACTTCCCTTAGTAAATGTAGAAGTATAAAGCGTTTTCCACCCTGATAGTCATCCTAAACAACCGGTTGAGCATGAGAAACCTGATTTCGTGGTTAGTTTTAGTTTGAGGGAGTGCAGCAGCGACATGACGAATTCATTTTTATTTTGGGGGTTGAAGATTAATGAAAAATTCGTATCAAAAACTTGGAAGATATGGTTTATTTACGATAAAAGGTGCTTATCAGAATAAATATAAATTTACCAACCGTGAATACAATCAAATGTCAGTATATAAAAAATGGGAGGGCAAAGATGACATATTCTTCCAAATGTACACCACTGGATAAAGAATTGAAATATGTTTTCCCATCAAAATATGCCCTTTTACATTTAAAAACAACCTGCCGAATGTCAAATCAATTTATCCATCCATTTTAAAGTTATCATATATTAAAACATTGAATATTTTATCACCCCGTATATCGAGAAGTAAATAAGCTGGACCGATCAATCCTTATATCATTTTGTGCAATTTTACGAGCGATATCTACATGCAAACGTTGTGAGTGTGATTTGAAAACACCCTGTATAAAGAGACTAAAAACAGTGAAAATAAGCCTTTTAATAATTATAAATAAAATAGTTATTTATGATACAAGTGCGTGAAGTTATACTTTTGCGCACGAGTTGCGAAAATGCAAGGCACGAACGTAGCGAGTGCCTTTTTCGCAACGAGTGCGCAAAAGTACTTCACGCACAAGTGTCATACAAAACTTTATCTACGACCACATGAAGAATAGTTATTTTCCTAACAAGTGCGGAAAGTGATACTTTCCCGCACGCGACTGCAGTTGACCCGAACGACGCGAAGCGGAGTTCGGGCAAGCGGTCAAGGGCGGGAAAGACACTTTACGCATGAGTTAGGAACATTATTTTTTCTACGACCGTATATACAAAAAAGTATATCAACCCATTTTTCAAAATTTATTTTATTTTAACATGCATATACAAAACGTTAACCAAAAACTATTATTATTTTTATCAATTATTATTATAAATATTAATATTAGAAACACAATTTGTTGCATTCTGTGAATTACTCAAAATTGCCGGTCCAGTGGAGTTATTTGGTGTTAACTGATGAGTGAATGACGTTGATGAGGATGGCATCGTTTGCAGGTCACATAAAGATGACGATGAAGGTGACGGCAACAATTTCAAGTCATTTGTAGAAGAAATAATTTCATTTGATATATTTTTCTTATATCAAGCCCGGGTGGTTGGATAGGTTTTTTATAACTCTACTTTGAAGAATGTACAAGGTTATATCAAAATATTTTCATTATTTTATATTTTCAGAAAATTAAAAATGCAACAAAAAGCTAGAAAACATGTAGATTTTATTTGATGGACTATTTATTCACCTGGTGTAAGAATAGTTATAACTTCCGAAGTAAAAAACTATCTAATAAGGTCAAAATTTGCATAATTTTACTTTCCCGCACTAGTGCGGGAAAGTGACACTTTCAAAGCTAAAATGCGTGCGGGAAAGTGGGTTAAAGCGCACGGTAGTAGAAAAAAAATTTTTCACTATGTCTGACACTTCTGTCAAATTTACTGTCGGCACAAAAGTTTATGCATCAAACGACTAAATTCAAGGCAACTAGATTCTAATTACGTAGCTAAAAAAGAGTGTTAAAATGAAAACCCATTTAAAAAAGCCTTGGTCATTTACGCACGCTTTTGGGTGCTATAATGAAAGTCCCATATAAAAAGCATTGTTCATTTACGCACGCTTTTTATTCCAGTAAATAAAGGAAAAAAGTTAACATTAATTACGCCCTATTTTCATCTTCCGGTTGGAAGTTGCATTTGGTACCTCATTGAACATGAGACAAAGTTCTGCATGAAAACGCGTGCGATTGCGGAGAAAATGGCCCCAAAAGACCAGGAAAATAGGTTTTCAGCCAATATCTCCTAAAATATGGCAGTAAGAGATTTTTGGTTCAGATTCAGAAGCGCTCCTCGAATAATGAGCTTCTGTGCTGTATGCAGGAGAGCACAGTCCGTGTATTTACACATCAGCGGGGGGACAAATTATTCAATAACTTTGTGAAAAATGCATATTTTCTCATGATTCAAAATTCATGTGAAAGAGGAATTCTGCTGCTATCATACCCTGTGAATTGAGTCACGCTTGACTCTTTTGGCCATATCGGAACACGGGTCAAACTTTCTGCTCCCGGGCAATTTTGACCTCGCCAGGAATTTGTTCCTACTTTTTTTGTATTGCACTAATTTACTCAAAATTTTCTTGATTATGGGTCCTCATAAGGTCCTTTGTCATCCCTGAAATTTGTATACCCTAATTTTTTTCAATTTTCATTTAATCGTTGTTTATTGAATTCCAAATTTTTGCTGTTTTTGGATCGCGGGGAAATTTTGTGAACAACCATCAATTAAAAATGTATACATGATCCGATTGGTCTCTATGATACATCATTTGAAAGCTAAGAATGTCTACCTTCCGATTGTGCAATTATTTTTTTTGACGAAGTCGTCCATTACTGTAATGGGGAAACTCCCACCTTTCCATCGATGTATATAAGTCATACCTTTGATACCCCGGGAAGAAACCAGTACATCTAAATGTATACGCTATAATTTATTACTTTCGTTCCTCCGTCGTTCGCCGCGCGTGTTCTCTACGTGGCGCTCGTGTCGTCTGCTCATCTATTTGAGGTTCGTGTGAGTCACGCCAGTGTTCGAATTATAAAGACAGCTATAATATGTTATCCCAAGAGGTAGAATTAGAGGAAACTGTAGACTCAGACGAAGTTGTTGACGAGGTAGAGCTAGAGGGAGCTCTAGACCCAGAAGAAGTTCTTGACCAAGAATCAGATGATGACTGGTGACGAACAGATTTATGTCATAATTGCAATGTATTTTTATATACTTTTTTCATCAATTCACGGACAATTAACCCGCGAATCTCTTGTACTTTTGTTAAAAATTTTCTATGTAATATTTTAGTCTATAATGTATTATTCTTGTATCATTATATTGGGTTCTCCCGTTGATAAATAAATAAATGAATAAATAAAAATATATTTTTCTATAATAAATGAAACATGGAGAACGTTTATAACTCGTTATTCCAAAAACCTCAATCAGTCTGGTTGCAAAAAAATTAGCAAAAATTTGCGGAAAATCTGCAAGAAATTGTTGCTGAGTATTATGGGTGAATATTCTTCACTCTTGAGGCATTTTTTATTTATTTATTTATTTATTTATTTACGGGCAAGCCCATTTTAGGTATAAATTACAATTTTAAAATTATAATTAAAATAAAATGAAAAAATATGGAATAATTACATGTCATACAATAAAGAATAAGTAAAAAAGCTGATTGTTGCTAGATTCAGGTCCACTGGTGAGGTCCATCTCGCTAGAATTAATCTTATAGCCCGTTTTCCTAATAAGTATATCTTGAGGCCTCATCTGAGAGGAAAACAAGACCCTCGGAAACATAAATATCCATCAAAAGTGTCTGGTTACAGGTTTTCTCATTTATGTCACCAAGGATTTTCCCAATCTGTGAAATGTGGTGGCGCCATCTACAGTTGGTTTCCACAATCCAAAACATTGAAAATAATGGATTTCCAACACCTCCCAGCTCAAATTTTGTACAAAACTTGCATATTTCACAAGTCTCAAAATTTCCGGTATTTCAACCCGATTTTTTTGCAGAAAATATTAATGTTGCGAAAAAAATCATGGGGACCATTTTTGTAGAAAATGACCTAAACTTCAATTTTTATCTGAACCGAAAATCTCTAATAACCATATTTTAGGAGATATTGGTTGAAAACCTATTTTCCTGGTCTTTTGGGGCCATTTTCTCCGCCCTCGCACGCGTTTTCATGCAGAACTTTGTCTCATGTTTAATGATGTACCAAATGCAACTTCCAGCCGGAAGATGAAAACAGGGCGTCATTTATGTTAACTTTGCCTTTTTTCCTCCTTCATTTACTGGACTATTTTAACGTATGTATAATGTATGATATCACACATTTTTTTTGCTTCGTAAATGACTATTTTTAAAAGTGGTCGTAGATAAAAATATTTTCAATTCCCAAACGAAGGGTGTAAAGAAAATATTTCATTAAATACACTCTACATTTATTTTTAGTCTATCTGTCAAGTATTTGGTGCACCCTGTATATTTTGAAATAAACTTAACATTTAATACTTGAATAAACTTTTAATAAATAAATCATCCCTTTGATTAATAAAATATTGTACGCTAATGTTTAGGTTCAACCAGATAAAAACAAAGCAAAACATTATTCTCACCAATTCTAAGCACTTGTTCGTGCACTGTCTGTTGCCTACTGCATTATTCATAAAAGGGGTGTCCATTTCCTGTGTCAAGACCGGCAACCCCTTTGGTTGCTTTTTTGACCCTTTCTTGAACTGGCCGCTTAAGAAAACTCCACAAGTGCACGGTACAGGATCTCTCCCTTCGTGCTGGCTATCCCTGTCGTAATCTTTATGATGGATTAATCTTTCGACTAGAGACGGTCGTCTTTCTGTTGAATGGACTTCGGTACTCGGTTCTTCTTCGTTTTCGTCATCTTTGTTATTTTTCTAAAATAAATTGTTATACATTAATGAAAAATACGATTTTTCTTAATTTTGTTCCAACTTCTTTTGCAAAATTTCAATTAAATCGGAGTTGCCCTGTGATTTTTTTGAAATTAGAAAAAAATGTTTCAAAAACTTTAAACTTTAAATACTTTGCTTCGATTTCATAGGCGTAGGGGGTACGTTTTTTTAAGGAATGCTTGTTATGAAAATAAATTTTTAAATAAATAAATTTTGAATTTTTAGTGGCTGAGATAGGCCTGTTCAGCTATTTTAATTTTAAAGTTCCATTTTCACGATTTTCTATTGTCCATTTGGACAATTTAAATGTAAATTCAAGCTTTCGCTGTAGTCCTTTTGGCATTATGCCAGCAGTTTTTTAAATTACTTCGTTTCTATAACTTCTGATATTCTTCCCTTTTCTTTTCTTTCCTTACCACATTTAAGTACAATTTAAAATTATTTTAATACAAGTATATAATTTCAAACTTTTTGGCAACAACCTAACGTTCTTTGGATTGTATGTTTCATGCAGCCTGATGATGGTAATAATGTACCGAAACTAGTAGCATCATAAGTGTCCTTTGGGGACTAATATAAAATTTATTGTGGTTTGGACTTTGAGTTTCATTGAACCATTAGTTTGGATTTCATTAAGCCACATTTGAGATATGGATGAGCTCTTCGAGATAAATTTTTAAATACTGTTATTGATAGCCTAGTCAATTAGTACACAAAATATCCGTAAAATTCCGCAAAAAAAATTAAAAGAACTAGAAAATTCAAAATTGAGTATTTAAAAGGATTGTGTTTAACATGAGAAAAACATTACGATGCTAGGCATGCAATTTTCCGGAAAATCGTTGAGTGAATTTTTGTTTTGTTTTTCACTCTAATTGCTTAAATCATGAAAACACAGAAAAATGATCAAATAAAAAATTGTAGCTAAAACATTTATCTACAAAATTTGTCTGAACAAAATATACGAAATTTCCCTGTTAGTATTTTTGAACATCCATTTTCATGTTTTTAATTTTACGATAGTAAATAAACAATGACATTTAGAAAATTTTTTTTTATATGAAATGTGTTCTAAAATGGGGTATCTACAAATACATTGACTAAAAATTATTTTTATAATGTATTTTCATAGATTTTCCACTTAAACCTCTACTAAAAAGTTGTTTTTTTAACCAATCTCCTCTAATTACCATTAATAAATTGAAAAATTAAATTATACCGTGTGACCCACTATTTTCAAGGCACTCTATGTTAATTTATCTTTGCCAAAAAAGACAAAAGTACATTAGGCATTTTCTTTCTCAAATATAACTATACCACTGAATTCAGAATCATCACAAATGTAAACTACCAAAATTTAATAAAAAAATTTCTATTAACGACAAAGTTCGAAAAAGTGGTATTTTCATTAATTTTTTACGTAGAATGTAGATAAATTTTTAAAATGGCAACATGGTAAACAAAAGCTAGGACTCAAACATATTTCACAGTGAAAATTCTAATCCGATAACTTAACCCGGTCTGGAGTGATAGCTTCTGAAAGTGATGTAAAATTTGAATTTTTGAAGTTTTTTGTGAGGTTTTATGTGTACATTGACTAGGCAATTATTTCTTTATCGGAAAGTATCAATAGCAAAAATCAGATTGGTAAAAATTTTTGATGAAAAAATTTAATATTTTCATAAAAGAAATTTCTTACTGTCTCACTAATTCTTGGTTGTTTAAGTGATGGCTTCGAAGCTGCATCACAAATTGCTGTCGATTCTGCTGGTGGATTTGGGTTTTCCAAGACACGTATAGATTTCACATTAGCTTCAGTTGTTGTTACAAATCCCTCTGGTTTATCTTTATTCCCCTCCAAACCTTCTTCAGCAGACGTGTGCGAATTGGCTGCCACGTAAATTGGCACACAAATGGCACTAATGCACACAATACAAAGAAGCTAAAATATAAAGATATTTATAAAAATTAAATTCATTAAAAATTATTAAATATTAAAATTTTCCAATACTCACCTTCACCATGTTTGTTTGGACACTAAACTGAAAAATGTATTGAGGTCAGTCGATTAAAAAATATTTTTATTAAGAAAATATTTCACTTAAAAAGTGCATAGTAGTCAAAACATTGAACGTAATTTAAAAACAAACATTACAAAAAATATTGTAAGCAAGTATCTATTGAGTGTTATACAGTGTGGAACTAGCAAATTTGGTAACGATTAATGCGGTAAAAAGTTTCTGGCTGCATGGGTACAGCCCTAAAGCCAAAAAAAAAAAAAATGCGATAAAAACGGTGACCAATACCAAGATTCTTATTTTGAATGCAACCCCCATCAAAAAAATAAAAACGAGTTGAATAAAGTAAAGTTTCAGGGGATGCAAGAATCTAAAAACCCTTTTTGTCTACTTTTCAAACATGATTCTATATTGAATTCGATGTTACGTATTTTTTAAAAGATCGTTCGGTTTAAACGGGATAAAAGATGTGAATTGAGCCCTTTTTGTATCCCATTCGATTTTTCATGAAAAACGAAATTTCAAAGCAAAAACTATAAACAAATCTTAATTTTATAAAAAAATAACAAAAAAAAATTAATTTTACTACAATGAATGAAACAATTAATTGAAAATAAATGTTGTGTCTAACTCCTGTTTGTCACTACTACATAAGTAACCTGAAAAATACGTTAAACTTGATTAATTTTCTTGTTCCAAAAATTATATTAATCCGTCTTCCATACCGTCGCTTTTCCACTATTTTTCTGCTTTCCATGTCTGTTTGACGTTTATTAATCGTTTTCAATTTGAATCCCAGTTTTTTAATGCTCTTTTCAATAGTTTTCTTACAGCAATTTACATTTTGGCCGGCAATTATCAATTTATTTCTTATTATTTCAATCATAGGTAACTCATATCTAACCTATATCTCAGGAAATAGGGGTTCATGCTTGCATTAAGGTTTATGTACGTTCCAAAGCGATTCAATGCGGGGGCGAGGGTTTTTATATATGGAAAATGACTAAAAAGAGAAAATGCATTAGCAATGAGATCGTTCCAAAGAAATCGTGAATGGAAAAAGACGGAAAACCTATGAACGAAGAGTTTTCAATGTCCACTAGCGGTCCTTCTTCTACATTTAGCTCGTCAGAATTAAGTATGTCAGATCCGAAGAGCTCATTTTATCTAGACACTAATAGGTCAGACGAAATAGAATATTTTATTTGATAGAAAAAAATTCCAAAGCTTTATTTGGGAGTTCCGAGTCATTCATTATTTGTTGTCAGCTTGTTAACTGAAAAAATGTGAGCTGGACAAGCATGATATCTCTTTAACATTATAAAAGATCAAATTGAATTTACCTTATAGGATATTAGGAGACGATTTTGGTGTGGCACTTTCCAGAGTATGTAACATTATACAAAAAACTATACCGTTATTAGCCAGTTACCTTTACCCTTTAGTGCAAGTTAAGAAAGGACTTCCTACTCCCTCCAGACGCAGATATGAAAATGTACAATGTATTATAGATTGTTTTGAAATTTCGATTCAGAAACAAGTGTGAATTCTTTGTTTCTATTAATGTAGTCCCTCACCATAAAGATATCGACTTCAGGTAAATTTGCAGAATCTGCTTCAATAAATCCAGTACATCTTTAATAACAAAAATCAGTAACACTTTTAAAATTTAAAGATATTGCAGTAAGAAAAACCGAGAAAATATTTCTTTGATAACAAGCCCATTGCGTCAACCATACCTATTTTGTTCAGGAATCGCTCAGCTAATTTATTTTTCGTATATTTTAAAAATTTAGGGCGCGGTCGAGGATCGAACCCGCGTATTCTTCGTCAAAAGTCCCATGCTGTACCAACTAATCCAAATCACCTGTTATAATAGTAGGAAAATGTAATCATCTTGAAAGCTATTCATGATAAGTATGATGAACAATAATAATTTCACTCTCAATTTCTATAATTATCCAACCAATTATTAATTGTAATAACCTACCTATATTATACAGGGTGATTCATTAAGAATGTCCAATCTCTGAACTGTAGATTCTAGACCTCAAAATATGATGATTCTGCTCAACATACCTCATGCAAATATTGCTAGTTTCCGAGATACGGGGTGTTCAAAGTTTAAATTTAAATTTTGATTTTCACAATAGTTTTTTATGTTTTCACAATCTCTCTTTGAAAATTGGCAATTTTACGTTCTTTGGCATGAGGAATCATAATTTGCACTCTAATTTAACATTGCTAATAGAGGGCGCTGGTTACACTTGTTTGTGTTAATTAAATCAAAGTAAACTTTTTTTGGGCTAAACTTACAACTAAAATAAAATAAAAATATTAAAAAGCGTTAAATTCTACAAAAAAAGTTACTCTTCTTTGATTCGTATAACACAATTGGTTATCGAGCTATTTGCTTCTAAAAAATTCAATAAATTTTTATATTTTTATAAAAAATTCAATAAATTTTTAAATTTTTATAAAAAATTCAATAAATTTTTATATTTTCATAAAAATTTTTATTATTCCCTAAATATGTAACAATAACAAATTTGTAAACAAAAATAAAAAACAAATGCTCAAAATGCCCACCATTTACTTCAATACAATTTTGAACTTTGAACACCCCGTATCTCGGAAACTAGCAATATTTGCATGAGGCATTTTGAGCAGAATCATCATATTTTGAGGTCTAGAATCTACAGTTCAGAGATTGGACATTCTTAATGAATCACCCTGTATAGTTAAACTACTTTTATTTTTTTCACTATTGATAGTTATTGTTAATTTTGAAATCAATTATGTTGACTTCAATTGTAACATTTTGTGTATTAATATGTCAGATGTTGATTACACATTATTTGGTGAAATTATCACGTAGGAAAATACTGTACATTACTCGTGCGAAAAATGTCACTTTCCGCACACGTTATGTAATATACGTATCTAGAAATACGCGAGCGTACGCTACTGTAAAAATAGAAAATCCAAAAATTTACACTACTATTTGTAGTCCAAAGTGTACATGTCACATGATACACTAGCTGACCAACCCGTTGCGCCATATTACGATACAAAATCAATTTCAATGAAGTGTAAGAGATTAAAAGACGATTCGAGATTCAAGTGGAGAGAACACTTAACCCGAACAATAAACATCTAGCATCAGCTCGCGGTTACGTAACTTTTCAAATTCCGTTCGTTCTTTATTTGAAACTGATTCTGTTTAAGATTCCGACGATGCGTTAACAATGAAAAATTTGAATATTATACCCCGAGTCATCTTTTCTTTCTTTATAATAATAATAATCGTAATAACTTTATTGCTTGGGTATCTGAAATATGTTAAGCCTTGAATTACCATTTTTCTATGTATTGTACGTGGACTATTATTTAGTTAGCAGCTTGAAGACTCTTCTTGTCTAGGCTATATTAGCTACCCCCGACATGCAGCCACTGAGCGGGCGTGCATAAATTCGATGCTAAAATTTCACTTAATATTTTTCTCACTTCATGTACCTGCTTGTAGACCCTTAAATTCGACGCTAGGTACCTCTACTAATCCTTCTACCTGTATTATTTTGTATAAAAATATCAGAAAATAAGAAATAGAAAACTAAAAAAAAAAACAAGAAAACCCAGGCCCAAACCCAGTTGATCAAAGTGTAACTATGTATAAAAATATCAGAAAATAAGAAATAGAAAACTAAAAAAAAAACAAAAAAACCCATGCCCAAACCCGGTTGATCAAAGTGTAACTATGTATAAAAATATCAGAAAATAAGAAATAGAAAACTAAAAAAAGACAAGAAAACCCAGGTCCAAACTCGGTAGATCAAAGTGTAACTGTGTATAAAAATATCAGAAAATAAAAAATAGAAAACTAAAAAAAAAACAAGAACCCAGGCCCAAACCCGGTTCATCAAAGTGTAACTATGTATAAAAATATCAGAAAATAAGAAAAAGAAAAGTAAAAAAAACAAGAAAACCCAGGCCCAAACCCGGTTGATCAAATATAAGCTTAATCCTTCCGGCAGCGTCCAATTTAAGGGTGTCTCTACACTACAGGTAGTTAGCGTCCAATATGAGGCCGCCCCACAGCATTGTTGAATAAAGTTTTCTATAAGTGTTTGAACCTCAAAATCATAAATTTGACAACCGATGACAGTTTATAATCGAAATAATATAACACGTACGTTCAAACGTTCTACAGAATGTCAAATGATGTTTACAAATGAGTGACGTCACGCTTTTTGTATAATTCTTTCAGTGATCCTTAGTTTGACTGTCATCATGTTTATTGGTAGATATATTTTTGGTCTGGCGAGGGAGTTATTTTGGCACCCTATTTCCTCACTCTTGGATTTAATAATAAATTTAATTTATTTATTAAAATCGTAAAAAAAACAATTATGGGTACTTTCTTATAATGCCGCACCTAGTTAAAACCACAAAGAATTGTGCCTGTAGGTGATTTCGATGTCTAAAACCTCTGCTTTCTCTGTAAATGGAATCCCGTTAATCGAAATTTTAGCCACAATAAGGAGGGTCGCCTCTGCGGGCTCGTACACCACCAGAGTACGTTGAACCCGGTCGTCGACAAAGAGTTAAAAGTGGACTTTTCTGATTCTATGAATGCCGCTGGCTATGCCCGGCCAGCTTCTTCCTGCCGCGGATAAAAATACTAAATATATTACGAAAATAAACCTAACTCACCCCTTCCCAGATCAAATTCATAGTAATTTAATCAGAATTTATTGGTATAAAAGAAATCAAACCATAACTATAGCTATTTATACAAATAGTGATATATTTTTTATAAAAATTGAATATTTTGTTGCACAAAATCATGAATTGCACCAATACTTGGTAGTGATATAGAAATATTCGTTAAAAAATTGATTTTACTGCTACACTTTTTCCAATTTCTGTTCTTCTTGCTTATATTTATGCCTTCTGTATCTACACATAGATTCAAAAGTTTTGCCCTGAATCTCCGAAAAAAAAAAGTTCATTATAAATGGATCAGAGATTAATCAAATAATTAGTTTCAATAAGGTTAAGTGAGAACCTGCAAGAGAACTTTTAATAAAGAGTATTTCCACCTCTAGAATTTATGCAAACTTGAAGTCGCCTGCCCATGCTGTTTACCAAATTATTGATATTCTGTTGAGGAATATTTCGCCATTCTTCTTGGGCCGCATGAACAAGCTCTTGTATACTCCTGGGTGGATTTCTGCGTGCTGCCACTGCCCTGGCAAGCATGTCCCAAGCATGTTCTATGGGATTCATGTCAGGAGATAGGGCAGATTGATCCCTTCAGTTTCAAGATACTCATTTACAGCTCTGGTCCGATGAGGCCGGGCGTTATCGTCCATAAAACGAAGGAATTGCCAACAGCTGCGCGCCATAGTCTCACGTGAGGATGTAGAATCTCTCTGAGATACCTATCACCAGTCATCGTTCCCTCCACATGAATTAATTCTGTGCGATCATTTAACATGATACCAGCCCAAAACATAGCACTTCCTCCTCTGAAGGGCGGAACGTTGCGAGCATGGGCAAGCTGAGCAACTCTCGTTGGGTCCCGCCACACACGTATTCGATGGCTATCTTGTACCAAACAAATCCTTGTCTCGTCGGAAAAAAAACACCGAATTCCAAAATTCTTCAGGCAAGGCCGCGTGCTCTTGAGCCCACTGTAGTGGGCGAACTCTGTGCTCAGGTTGTAGTCTGGGCACTCTTATTGGTCGGCGACACCTCAAACCTGTCGCTAGTATTCGTCTTCGTAATGTCGAGATCGATACTTGAACTCCCAACGCATGTCTCATATCTCTTTGGAGTGCTGGTATTGCCATGGTCGGGTTTCTTCGGATAGTTAAGTGGATATAGCGGTTCTGCCGCTGATTAGTAACACGCCTTCTACCGCTTCTAGGTCTATCACGAAGAGAATTGGTCTGGAGATACCGGTTCCATACACGAGACACATCACTTTGCCAAACGCCAACTCTGCCACGAACCTTTGAGAATGACCTTCTTCAACTAAAGCCACTATTCTTGCACGGTCAATCTCACTTATGACTTGACGATTCATGTTTGCACTTAAAATCGTAAAACTCAAATGCCTTGAATGTTAAAATGATCGCACTAAAAATGTTATCTTACTAAAAAAACTGTATATTGCAAAAAATATGGAACATATTGAAATGGTAAACATTGATAAACAAGCCAACAAAAAATTGTTAGCGCAAAAAAATCCCTTCGCATTTGAAGAAGGTGATGCAAAACTTTTGAATCTATGTGTATATCTTTAGGGAGGGTGAGTGTAGGCTCACAGCACTTAGGCCACATGTGACCCATTGTAAATCCTCCCGAGGAGTTGTCCTACTGGGTAATCGTCCATCCTGTTCTTCCCAGGAAGTTGGACAGGTCACTAGGAGACATCTCCTTTATATCGGCAGGTGTAGGCCAAGACTCACCGAACACACACTATCTTATTGACGACACTCCGGACACTCGCATGACAGTTTCATCTTCCTGTTCACACTTCCTGCATAGAGGTGTGTCCACTGGCCCCATAGTATGGAGGTGTTTCCTTAGTTGACAGTGACCAGTCAGAAATCCTAATGTTAAATGTAGGTTTTTCCTGGTTCCCGGCGCCAGCTTTCCAAGGTCGCCCAGGGTGATCCTAGCAAGATTGCATCCTTTTATTTCATCCCATATCTTAAGGGATTGAGCGTGGGTGTAACGTTTGGCTAGTCCCGCAATTGTCGAAGTCGTTAGGCCGTAGGTGTCACTGAGTCATAAAATTTTTAGTTTAAAGAATCGGCAATGCCTTATTGATTATTATTCCAAAAAACTTTTACACTTCCTGTCTTCTACATCAAGTATCAATCTCAATTGAGACACACCGATATAATATAATCACCCCGCATGATTTTATATTTTTTATTCAGTTATAAACCAGCCCTCTGTCCCTTTATATTACCGAAATACATTCTGAATATAAATGGACTGCCACCCTTAGATGTATTTAATTAATTGTAGGAGCAAATCCATAATAAATTGATGGTAATTAAAGAACTGCGGGTCAACATATTTTTGTAGAATAATACAAAACAGTTGGAACACATCAGATTATAAATTCGGTTATTTAGTGCCCCCCAAAAGGTTAATTCGGGTCAAATACTATCCCTATTCTAAGTCACATGGACATTACTTTCACAAAAGTATAAAATAGCAGTTCAGAAATAACTTTTATCTCATGCCAGTGCAAAATTCATTACTCAATGATCCGTGCGTAAACATAATTTGCAATTCTGGGAGTTTCGCATCTACTTAGTACCGTTGATACCGTTTTCTGCCGTTTCTTCTTCTAGGTGACAAAGCCTGCACATATCTACGTTTGTCAATCCCATCAGCTTTAAATGCTTATTAAGCTTACAATGCCCTGTTAACAGACCCACTACAGCTTTAACAGTTTTCCCATCTTTGGCCATCAGATCTGCGCCACCGGTAAAATGGACGCTTCCATCTCTAGAGTGACATCTGATCTGACATCTGACACAGATCTACTACAGATAGATAGATAGATATTCATTTTCCAGAACAATCTTACATAAATGTAGAT
>CAJUYH010004740.1:0-25879 GCA_910591685.1 Galerucella tenella | reverse complement strand
GCGAACTGAATAAATTAGATATCGACTCAACTATCTTTTTTATGATTATATATATATATATATATATATATATCTCATCTCAACCGCTAATTCATTAATTCTTATAGTCTTTTCTTTTCTGTTTATTGTTGTTCATTTCAGGTTTATATAATTAATCTTATTTATATCTAATTTGTTATTGGGAAACTGTAAATTGAAGTAAACTAAATAAATAAGTGAATTATCAATCTTTATTTCTTTAATAAATATTCATCATTTTAAAATCAAAGAACTGTAATCAGTGATAAATGTATTGGGTTACATTTTCATATAGTATTTAACATTTCTGATGTTTTGAATATCATACTAATGACTACGTAAAAAGCTTTAAGAACGCCATTTTTTCGATGCTTAGTCCAGCGCGACGCTCTCGATGCAGGATTACCCTCAATTGTCAACTGGGCATCCGAGGATCCGAGTACTCTTTCCACATTATAGAGCACATTTGCATACATTTGCATGTGGTGATCACTGGTCATTTATATACGAAGTCGGTTTCTGTCACTGAAAGATTAGGCTGTCACTCAAATTGTTCCGATATATTTCATGCTATTCTTTCGCATGGAAAATGGCGGTATAAATGACTAGCAATCATCCTAATATGTAGCAAAATACGCATTCATTAATATCTATTAAATGACCCGCAACTTTCAATGGACATCAATTTATCAAGCTTTGCTGCGAATGTACAGCATTTAGCTTCATATTACGTTTTAATTCGTTTTTTTATAGATGCAGTTATTTGATTGAAATTTGGAAATTTTATTTCAACTGGAAATTGTATTGCTCTCAAAAAGACCATTCCACTATATATTCTGTAATGAAATTTGTCCTGAGCTATTTGAAACTACAATTTTGGATAAATATAGGCACTCACACTCTTCTTAAAGTTTTACTTCCCAGGGCTGCTAAATTGCTAAAGCCATGTACACACCAATATAAAATAAAGTAACCCTTTGTTACTGGTTACCGCAACCCGTTTATGGAAACAGAAACAACAGCCAAAGTTCGGTAAACATTCTGTCCACATCAAGGTAACTCGTTCTTGTGAATGTTTCGTTGTGTTTCTCCAACAGAAAACAATTTGGTGCTACAAAGATTTACTGGCAACAACTGCTGCAATTGTAATTATTTTACAAAAACAGAAAAACGAGTCCGTAAATGTTAGACTAGACCAAGTTTTTCAGACAGAAAGTCACATGGTGTCATACGTCTTCAAAGTTCATTAAAGAAAGATGATATAATATCAGAATGTATTGATAGTGAATATGTTACCGTGAAAGACCGAAATCTGGTGAATGTCGAGATACACCGGTGAATGTCAACATTCTCAACGTTGCTTGACGTATGTCCGAAATATTGTTGAAATTTCATCATTTCTAACTTACACCGGAGATTGTCGACATTCAGGATGCACTCATGGTGTATGTTGAAAAGAATTTTTTTTTTTAAATGAAAAACAAAAAAATCTATAGGTCTTAATTTATTAAAATAATATGGGAAAAGGATTTTCTTGAACTCAAAACAAACAGTAGAACATAAAAATATAAAATGAAATATAAAAAATAAGAACCATATCTTATTTATTGCAACAACTTAAACTACCGTGGCACTACGAATTGCACAAAAAGTTCCTTGCTTTAACAGCTGCATTTAGTCGTGGAACACTTCCTTTTGCAGTTACAACGTGTATAGCCTTGCCCTCCAATTTTTGAATCAGCAGAAGCTGCTTCTCTTAGCGACATTTATTTTGTTGAAACTTCGTCCATGGAAAGTAACGAACTGATTACGGGTGAAAGCTGCTTCAAGGTATCATTTTTGTTAGCTAATCTATACAAGTCTGAATCTTCTATTCCAACAACAACCGCTAACACATTTCGAGGGTCTGTACGACCACGGTCGACATCAGGAACTTGAATTCTTACGGTATCACCAATTTGGGCAGGAGGAAACTTTTTTTTTGAGGTTCGCAACATTTTTCTTGCTTGAAGTAGAAGATTCTCTTTTTCAGCTACTCTTTTTAAAGAAATTAGCTCGTGTTGTTCAGTCAGTGCTTGAAATGAAGATGTCTAAAAACTTGTCGCGACCTGCAGTGTCCGAGATTCCCCGGACCTCATTTGTGTTTGTCGACATATACCGGTGAAAGTCCGAATGTATAATAGAATTAAGAAATGTTCGGACTTTCACCAAGGCATTTGACATTAGTCGACATCCACCGGCGAATGTTGACATTCACTACTTTCGGTCTTTCACGGTAACAAATACATATATCTCAGGTGCTAGTAGGCAAACCATTTGTTAACAGAATATGCTCCAGCACCAGATTTATTTCTCTGTCACCAACCAAGTTTTGTATTTTTCTTTTAACTTCATCAACACCAACACCTCTCAATACATTTCTCTATCCACAGATTCTCTTTTTGGTAACGGTCTTTATACTTTTCATCCTGTAGATTCCACAAACGACATTATTCAATTGAACATATTATATTTTCTGTTGTCCATTTAGCCGGCATGTTTTTTATCATTTTTAATGTTTTTATTACTAAAACCAGCTAATAGAAATCAACTCGGCAACGACGCAACACAGGTTATGGAAATCAAGCAACAAAAGAAACAAAAAAACGAATATTTTAATATTCCTTTTGATCTTTGCCGATAAATTTGGCAACAAATTACTAATAGGTACTTTTGTTGTTGCAACCGGAAACAATGTATTCTTCGGACCGGGATTAAGCTCTTAGAGCTCTCGGGCGGAGAACATATACCTTGTACTGATGAGGCGCAAATACGCCGAAACCGGTCTACAAGTCATGTTGTCCCTTCTAATTGCAAACCAGAAAGGTTGGTGTTAAACATCTTGTAGATAAACAAACCCCGTTTGATTTTGAAAAGGAATTCAATAGCTGCTGGGGCCTATAGCCCGGGAAGTAGTTGTTGCTTCTTAGTTGAACGTTCACTGTTTTTTGAAAAATATTTTTCAAAACTTATAAGGTGTTAGAATAATTATTATTCTGCGAAATCTATCAACAAATTATCACTTTATGAATATCTATATTAATGATAGTTTGCCTTGAAAACAAATTCAGCAATATACGCGTGTAAGCTACTGTTAACAAAAGGAAGGAATAAAAGTGTGTCACATACTAAATTTCGTGTACAGTATGTTATCTGATTGAAATTCAATAGGTGAGAAAAATTATTTAGGAAATTTGTACATCCTGTATAACATCCCCTGTTTTTTATGTAAAACCGATGGCTCGCTCCAGATAAGGTGCAATATATTCGGGTTATTTTTCAATTTCTATTCATATATTTCAATTTTGTAGTGACAAAGTTAGGGTTGCGAGAAATGGGAAATGCTTTAGCTTGCTTAGCTTCGTCGAAAAGGGGAATTACAATAACAAAGCACATATTCTTGTTGAGAAATCACCCTCAAAATTTGATATATAGTTAGACTTTATCACTTTAAATTTTTTGATGTTTTGTAAATTGTCTCAGGAGACAAGGTTTAGAAATTGGATTAAATATTCACGAAAAGGAAGACGTAATATTTTTTTCATTTCAAATGATTTTAATTAGACAGGTTTATTATTAATTACAGCTCAATAAATTCCAAATATTTTTAGTAGATCTGTCTTAACCTATATACCCAATTGATAACACAAGTGTCATTTTCTAGTAACATTCACATTCTAGAAATGAACTAATATACAAGATTTTATCTTATATACAAATAAACGTATTTTAATATAGCTTCTTTAATAATAATAATATTCACTTGTTTCCAAAAATCAGCGTAGTGTAGATTAAGATTAAGAGCTATTTTCGAGATTGAGATGGAACGATTTTAATTCTAAGCAGATGGATTATCCCACTCCACATATTTTCGGGGGTAATATAACTAGTGTTTCGATTATTATCAATATAAGACCATAAAATAGAATTGTAACTCCTATGATGTCAGCAGTGACTACTGTTTTAACTGCCATCTGAAGTTTGGCCGCAGGAGCTATAAAATTCAGCGGGAATTTTAAATATAAAATTGATGGAGAATTTTATCGTTTTAAAAAATAAATCGACTGTTTACCTAAAGACACAAAATTCAGCTGCTTATAAAAATATATAAATTATAACTGATAATATTTCGCCAAATCTTGCATCAGAGCTGAACATAAGGGAATATTTGGCAAACTCTTGTTGATGCAAGATTTGGTGAAATACTGTCAGTTATAATTTATATGTTTTCATAAAAGATGCACTTTGTATTTCTAAAAAACTTGTGCAGCAGAGTAATAGTTAAAGCAACATAATGCAACATTTTTAGTCGGCTATAATAATAAACAATGACGTAGTAGCATGCAGTGATACGATAAATATGGGGCTTATGTGCTTTCATGAGCCTCTCCATTACGATCTTTACAGACCTATTGTGTGTGCCCCCCTAGAGATCGTTGTATAGACCCGTCCGTCCTTATTACTAGACTTCGAATGGCAAACCTCAGGTCCTCCTTATACTAGAAGGGTTGTGGTTTTTCTTTCCCTATCATTGAAACTTCAGCCTAGTCAGGCCTTCGCAGTAGCACAGTATGTGTACTGAAGTTTCCTCATCTTCTTGGCCAAACCTGCATGTGGTTGTGTCTGCCAATCCGATGCTATTCATGTGTCTGTTAAGTCTACAATTCCTGATTGTTTTCCTATTCTGGATAAGTATATTCTCCGTGAATTTTGGCGAGAGTTCCTTGATGAACTCTTTGACCTGCCTCATCCTTAGCACCTTGTTCCACCATTCTCGAGACTGCTTTTTTGTCCACATACTGCTATTTGTTCTTTGCAGCGCTTTTGCTATGCCATAGAAAGGTTCTGTGCCAATGGGAGCACAACGTGCCCGTTCACGGGCTAATGAGTCTGTATCTTCATTGCCCTTGTGACCTAAGTGGCCTTATACCCAAGCTAAGGACAATCTATTATGACTGTCCATTTCTTATAGCGTCTCCAAGCACTCCCAAATAAGTTTGGAATTTATCTGCATGGAGCTGATTGCTTTTATAGCCGCTTGGCATGGCTTGGCGCATGCGGTCATAGAACTATGATCAGTTTGGACAGCCTCTTACTACTTTATTTCAGCCAATTAAAATCGTAGAACAAGGCTCAGATGACACATAAATTGTATTTTCGCAATTGTAGAGCAATATCATATTACTGTTGCAATAGCGCATGCGTTCATTCTTTTTGTCATCGTATATTTTCATATTTAACGTTTCCATGTCATATTCCCAAGGGAAATTAATCGCCTTGTTAACCAGTTACAATTAAAAACAATTTTTGTTCGATTAGAGCAGTGAATAGCATGCCAACCCTGGAGTAGAAAGTGAAATTTGCTAAAACCTTTTAGCAAGCAAATCTCATCAACTGAACACCCAATATATTAAGTACACAGTACACATACGTATAGCAAGGGTAGTAATAATTTATGAGCACGGCTAGCCGCGACCTCCTCTGTTTAATACTCTAACTTAATTATACCAAAATCTAGCACTTAATAGCACATTTAACGTGGACCGACCTATGCATTATTACAATACCCGTGATGTATTACCGTTTTACATATTAACTATGGTATTATACTAATTGTTTTACGGTGAAATAGCTGTTCAAACAGGAATTCGCATCGATAGTGAGTTTGAGTTTGATAAACGTGATGATTTTGAATTTTCAACGCGTGTATGTTCTAAATTACACATAACACAGTTAATGAAGATTTAAGTATTTCAATTAATTGGTCATTTCACAAAGAGAGTATCTCAAATTTTGTAATGTATAGGAAGAATCTCATAATCTAACGAATTAAGATTTATTCTTAATCTACAAATAAGTGTATTTTTTTTTCATAATTGATGTATTTTGAGGTACAATTCTTATATTTATTGTTAAAATAACTATTCAAGATCATTACGCGAAAATTGCCTCAACATCCACTGAAATTACTGACAATATCCAAATATGTAACGACTTTTAGGCACACATGAAAAAACGAACGGAAGTTATATGGCAACAGCACTGGGATACAAACCTTTCTTTATTACACAAAATACGACCGTCAATCAATAGCCCTATTTCTGCTCCTACAGTACTTTCAAGGCGAGATTTAGTTATAATAAGGAGACTACGCATCGGACATTCTAAGTTAACGCGGATACCTAATGACATCTAGCAACCGAACCTATTGTCAAGTCTGTCAATCGCATTTGACAATAAAACACATTTTGACTGAATGTCACCAATTCTCAGCCAGGAGACATCACATCTCGTCAAGCATACGATATATGCTAAATAATCCAGAGCAAATTAACAACCTACTACAATTCCTTAAAGATGTGCAGCTTTATAGCAAAATTTAATCAAACCTTCATATATATAATCTTATTGTACTTTATATAGCAATGTAATCGTTTTGTAAAAGTGGCCATAGTAGCCGAACACGTTCATTTTTAATAAAAAAAAATCGCGACCTCCAATTCTTCTCCAATCTACATAAGATATTTAAGTCTGCTATTTTCCCATTTCAACTTCCGGTTATTTGCGAAATATATTACTAAAGAATGCAGGCGCCTATGTCGGAACTTTTTGTTAAGGTTTTTCATGTTTCCAAACATTTCGGATGCGTCTGCGGTATTCGTTATCAATCAAGATGGTTAGAAGACTGGAGTTCCCATTTCGTTACAAGTTTTGCATTGGCTTAAATTTGTCATAGAAAATTAAGTGAGAAAAATGGTTAGTTTGTAGCAAATATTTATATACATTTTTTTCAAGGTAAATGTGATATAGTATATTACATAACGTGTGCGGAAAGTGACATTTTTCACACTAGTGGGAAATATTGTAGCACGAGGCATGAGCCGAGTGCGACAATCACACGAGTGTGAAAACACTTTCGCACGAGTAATGTACAGTATTTTTCCTACGATCACGTGATAATTTCACCAAATAATGTGTAATCAACATCTGACATATTAATACACAAAATGTTACAATTAAAGTCAACATAATTGATTTCAAAATTAACAATGAATATGAATAGTGACAAAAATTTAAGTAGTTTAACTATATAATATAGGTAGGTTATTACAATTATTAATTGGTTATTATTATAGAAATTGAAATTATTATTGTTCATCATACTTACTTCATACATACTTAACATAAATACCCTTCAAGATAATTACATTTTACGACTATATTTTAACAGGTGATTTGGATTAGTTGGTACAACATCGGACGAAGAGTATGCGGGTTCGATCCTCGAACGCGCCGTAAATTTTTTTTAATCAAGAAAATGACAAAAATTTCACTTTTCAAATAGATCATTTGACAGCTTTTTTATCCGTACAGGTACAGATAAGTTTTTTTTCCGTACGCGTATAAATAGAGGCCACTTTCCATATAACTAGACAGTGCGATATATGTCACTTTCCTATGTGATCGTAGAAAAAAGTCATTAAGTGTAAGATCTGTGAATTATTTGTTAAAATTGCATATAGTTCACGACTTAAATATGGTACCATTACCACAACAATAAAACATGTTTTACTTTAGATGATTGATTGTTAATGATGTTGATGTTAATATTATGATATTATTGCATAAGAAGAACCCACTAGACGTCTAGAAGTTGCAGTCGTATACGCCAAGAAGCTGCACATAACAATATCTGAACATCAATATCGGCCAAAGCCTAAGGCAGCTTCTTCGCGCATCCGACTGCAACTTCTAGACTTCTAGTGGGCTCTTTTTATGTGAAACGGAGTCTACTTCATGTATGTATGTATGTATGACATTCACTGAGACCTAAGAGATCTATTGTGCCCCTTACTTCTACATAGTTTCTGAGGAGAGACTAGCAGCTTCTTTAGTCCTATATCCCAGATCAATTTTAGGATATCTGCAGTCTTCAGCTTAGGTAAATGTCCCTCTTCTATCCAGTAATCTCCCAGGCGCTGTGCCCTTGGATTCTGAATTGCTGTGCAAGTATGTGGATGGAGGTTTCTTCTTCCATGCCAAAAAATATACATTCTTCTTCCTCTACTATTTTGAAATTTTACGGTTCCCATTCATTTCCATTCCCACACCATTTTGGAACTGATAACACAAGAGCTCAGTGCTTCATTAGCTAACTTTGACATTCATTTACACTTAATTAAAAAATTCACGCAAAACGTCAAAGTCATCAAGTAACAAATGGTGAACAACTTTAAAAATCGTGGCGCTCTGAATTTTCCGTCTTTGGGCTGCTAAAAAATACTTTCCGCCCTATTTTTAGTGTTCATATGATTTGTTTTCCGATAAGGTACGCGAAAAACTCATTAAAACCATCATTGCACAACTTCCACTTCCAGTGATGGATTTATTAATGATTACATTTTCATGATTAATACACCTACACTGGGAAAAATGTATTCAATAATAAATTAAATGACTTAAAAGTATATGATATGCGAAACTTCACGTTTATAATTCAACACACAATCCAGTCAGTTGCTCTTTACTAGAAAACAACTTATTGTGGTAACCTAAAAACTGAACAGGGTTTCTAAATGGCTCTATTCACTTGCATATTGAGATTCAAATACTTACACAAAACAGCGAGACATATTGACCGAGACTGTCGCTTTCATATGTACGTGATAATATAAGAAATATGCTTCCAGACATAAAGAAATGGATATATGAAAAGTGCTGACTTGATATAATATAACAGCCCTAAAAACTTTTGGCATCAATAAAATACTAACACATGCAATATTTTCACACCACGATGGCACGGAAATAAAGCGACACACTTAGTAAAAATAAAACGGTACGCGTAAGGAAGCTTCCATAAATATTTGAATGAAAATATTCGCAGAGTAAATGAAATGCATGCAGCATTAGGTAGCGTTCGCTGTATACCATAAATATATCAGAATATGAATCTGAATGTTTTTATAACATTTTTACTCCGCGTCATAATATCCAGCTTTGATCTTTTCAGGCAAATGACCTACGTTTAAATAAAAAGCATGTCAAATATAAAACACGCAAACAAGATTGAATAAAATACCCTAGATCGTATGTAACTACTGGAACTATTTACATTAACTTCAAGATAATGTCGATTTCTCTTGATCCTCACATCGTCCTTAAGATATAAATAAATTGAGACGTGTTTTGTATGTGCCCTGTTAATTTCTGCAATAACTGGTGAACTGAAGTTACTAACTTTAAATTTTCTTCCCTTTCTTTCCACTTTACTATTATTGAAGATGCATCTTGCTTAATAACCTTTCTATTGCTACAACTCTAAAAAACCAGTAATTAACTTCGAAACTACTTTTTCTCTCTTCTTTTTTTGAGTTTGCCTAATTTACCAATATACATTATGATTAGATGTCAAGGATTTAAGTAATAGTTAGTTATACAATAAACTCTTAAATCTTATTAAAACAGAATTTGGAACATTATCCACACAAAACAAGGAGCATAATAAAATAATTCTATAGAATTTCCATAATAACACTTTAAAAATAGGTGATCTTGAAAATAAAACAGACATTCTTAGGTCTAGGTGTAGATATACATCTAGGAAGAGCTTTAAGGTGTAACAACACTTTTATTTATGCTCCAGAAGTAGACATCCTTGCATTTATCTGTTTAAACTGAGTGAATTATTAGCTGTATCCGTCACAAATGCAGATATTGATAACTACTCAGTTTTCAAAGGTATAAAGACTCACCTACCATTAAGTTGGAGCGTTGTACATTTCTTAAAAAAGAAGAAATACCTAAAAATGCTAGCAAACTGAAGGGTAAGCACATTTCTATTGCATCTGATCTTTACAAGGAGGATAGGAATGACCAAAAAACTCCCATTAAGCACCTCAAAGCAGCAAGAGTACAAAAACATACAGCTAAAATACATAGTCAATTTTTAATTGTAAATGGTGTTTAGTACAGTCTTAATCAGCTATAGTGTATGTATAATGTCACAGCACCAAACGTTGTTCAACAGGCATAAATGACATCACCAGTTCCAAATCTATTTTTAAGCGATAAATCAAGATCCAGGTCCTGATCCAGATGTGCAGGATGTGAAATTTGGCAGATGTAATTCCAGCTCCAGCTCGAGAAAAGACAATCTAGATAAACTAGACAGAGTTACAAGAAGTGGCAATAGGAAATAAAATTCTAGCGTTTCCTTTGTTCTCCATTTTATGGGCATTGGAGTAACATATGCTTTACTTTGAGTGGAATATGACATATTTGACTGAAAGGTGCAGTTTCTTTTGTTAAGTGATGTTGAAGTGTTATGCGTGTATGTCCAATTCTTGAACTGTTTACTATAACTTGTTCTCTTCTTTTACATGGGAGTGGGAGTTTGGTTCCAATTCCGGGATTATTGGCCTCAAAAAGGTCTCAGTGTCTTCCCAGATGAATTGCCATTTTTGGTATATGTATCTGTGATCGGACTGGGGAAATTTCGTAAGGAGAGGTTTTCTCTTACTCCCATGTGTGATGGTGCCCATAAAAAAGAGTTTCTTTATCTCGAAATCTATGAAGCCTCTTATTGATAAATTCATGGATCGGGTATGATGAATATAACTTTTTCAGATCTGTTAGGGTATTTAATGAGTCAGAGATAATAAGGGAGTTGTTTTCATTTGCTGTTTTGCTCATTTTGATGGCATGGAGTATATATTTGAAAAATACTGCCTCAGGATCCGATGATATTTTTGAAAAACCTTCCGTACAAAGCTGAAAAAATTCTAACCGGACTTTATTTTTTTGTTTAGATTGCATTAATGCTACACAGTTTTAGTCAAGCAATTAATTATATAAGCTATATTTTTTATGTAAATAAATGTGATAAAAATCAGCCGCAAGCGATGCCTTATTGTTTAAGCAATGTCTGCTAATGATGTTAGACACAGCCGAAGGCTCTGAGGAAGGGCTCTTAACGTTTCCCGAAAATTCGTAACAGAGTGGAGATGCGACGTCGGCGGCGCCGAAAAGCAAATGGCAAACAATCGTTCAAATTATCTATTCCATCTTTGATTTGAGAATACATTAATGAGACAATCGCGAGATGCCCTCAGCTTCCATTACCTTGATGACAAAGCCATCTTAATCCAAGATACGCTATGTGAACAGCCTCAAGCTAAGGGCTCTAATTGTTATCATTTACCGCGAGCTGTCTTTCTTCCTTCCCTTATAATCAGGGATGTAGTTCGGAAGGGGTCAACGGGTTTGATTATATGTTATTAATTATTTTGTATAAATGCTTTAATTTAATACACTAATTTTTCTTTGTAGTTGAATAATATTAAACCAAGTTTTGAAAATAACATAACAATGTAGAAGTGGTTTTGACGAGTTATTTAGAAAAAGAAAAATTTTAGAGCTTCTGAAGTTGCCTGAGCTGGCGAAAGTGCTTAGGCAAATTTTTTAAAAGTTTGGATGTTCGTAGCTTTTGTTCAAAATTTCAAGATTTTGTAATAACAATGTGTCTGATTAGATATCATTCAATTCAGGACAATTCCTACATATATACTGAAATCAGTAAGGACTTAAATTTTAAACTGTATCCAATTCTCAATATTTCAGTTTTCTTCCTTAAATCGAAACGTTTTATTCAAATCAAGACCATTTAGAATGGAAATATGGTTATAAATTAAATTCATCTTTTGGATTGGACTTCCTGTGGAATTCAGAGTACACATTTCTTGTCGTAACTTAGTTTCAGCGTAGCTTGTTACTGAAAACTCTGAAGCTTTGAAACAGAAGCAGTTAATGATTTAATTAACGATACAAGCATAATTTTCAATCATGAGAATGTAGATACACTGTAAGCACATTGACTGGGCGATATTTTTTTTTTTCAAGCGGAAGTTACATTTTTTCATGCCAATTTTACATACTTACGTATTTATTTTTTATAGACGGCGCCACTGCATAAAACATCCGACCCTTCTATTTATGTAAAGGGCTTAGCTGGGTGACAGTGCCATGTCTTATTCTTCGGACTACTTAATATTAATATACCCGGTGGTGTAAATATGCTTTTAAGCGACCATGACTTCCGGACTTACGCTACTGTGTTTGATGTGATACCTATTAGCCAAATTCATTGAGAGGATTATATACTAAAACACTATTATGTTTGTAAAAAGAGTTCAAAGCACCCCATTCTTTTATAATAAATAGGGTCTCTTTGTATATAAAATCTTACTGCGAAGCAGCATCTATTCCGTCACTTATACCACTATATACTATTTTTGTGTTTTTAACTGTTAAATTTCTCCATTAGCGGATAATCATAAAAACATTATCATGTTCCTTATGATTCTTCCTAAGGTCATTGCATTTGACTATATCCCATTTCTAGTGGATTATAATGCTACCAGAATATATTTCTTTATTCACCATCATTTTCATCGAATACACTGTGTTATTTATAAGATGCGGCATAGGGATTCCTGTACAAAACTGTCAAACGCGAGCTAACTTTTTTACCAAATAGCGTTCATAAAAAATAAGAGATTTAGAAAGGTCGTTGGAAAATAAGTTCAAATACACTTTTAATTTTCTTAAATTCGCTCTGGTTTAATAAAAATGGATAGTTATGTTTAAAAAAGTCGAACTCCTTTTTCATACCACTTTCGAATACTTCAAACCGAGTACGGGATAGAAGTATGGGTAGAAGCATGGGAAACTTAGAAGTATATACTGAAGTATGGCGGTTCGACTCGCCGTGGTGGTGAAATTTTTTTCTTTTTGTTTTTAGTTGTTTAGCTCGAGTTTGACAGTTTTTTACAGGAATCCCTACGTTGCAGCTTAATAACACAGTGTATACAAGTTGGTTCGGTGAATATTTTCCCACGCGTCATCATTCATATACAAACGCAATACATCAATACATTAAATTACACGTAGGTCGTAGATTGATGTTTCAATTAGGATGTGGCTAAAATGACGGTGTGCGTTATTTATTATTGAAGCTAGATATACAGCCATTTAGCGATATGCTACCTAAACCTTTAGTTGGAAAAAACTGTTAGTATTCCAGAGGGTTATTCCGCAAATTTACATGCATAAGAGTTAGAATTAATAACAATCTCCTCAGTAGTAACTTTGCAAATCAGAATTGCCTTTTTAGTGTTATGGCTAGCAACCTATTGGACCGTCCCACCCATACGGTTCAACAATGAAAAATAGAAATCTTATGGGTTGTGAAAATAAATAATAAATATTTTAAATATGTATATTTTAATACTCATAAATATATACAATAAATTTCATTTAATTTTCCTCATAGAATCAGAGCTATCTATCACCAGTATTTATATCTATGGTAATTGGTTGAATGCTAATATCAACTATATTTTGCTCTGGGGCATACCACTTTTCTATAATTTCATGAGTATGCCTAACACATTTTTCCTAAATTTGTTAATGACATTGTTGCAGTGCCTCTTTCCACATATTTATAACAGAGCTATCTGAATACTTATCTTTACCAATATATTTATTGTAATATGACTTGCAATTTGCCCAAATTAATTCAATAGCGTTGAATTCACATTGATATGGCGGTATACTCTATTTCTTAATGTCTGACAGCACAGTAGCCTCATTAAATATTCAAATAGAAATTTATCTTTTACAGAGTGATACTAAGAATTTTACAAGTAAACACTAAAATTCTAATGCAAAACAAGTAGGTGTCTGTATTGGTTATCTATACATCCCTGTTTCAGCTCAAAATACAATATGGTAATAAAACTGAACAATGCCAGATATTAGTTTATTATGCTTATTTAATTAGATTCGGTCGACATTACAGTTGAAATAAAATTCATTTGTTCAGGCCTATTAACAAGTTACATTTTCATTTTTATTAAATTAAATTAATTAAAGAAAATATAGTTTAATTTTCATAATTCAAATTTATTGACAATGAATTAATGTATGTCAAGTAAAGTAAACATACCATTTATAGGAAATATAAAATTCAATCTATAGTATCATCCTCTTCGCTGGCCATACAAGAATCATCCGAAGACTCGTCGAGAGAAATCACTATCGGTCCTATAGTTTGTTCTATGAGGTTATCTAAAACTCACATTTTCTCTTCCTCTTTAATTACATGATTCACAGCATCTCTCCAGTTCTCTTCAGTTATTGTTGTCAATGAGTACTTCATTGGTTCACGTACATCTTTCATTTTAAATGTTTTATTATGTCTAGCTACATAACCTTTCATTTGGGCCCATATTAACTCTATCGCATTTAATTCACAATGGTATGGCGGCAAACGAAGCACTGTTATCCCACGATTCTTTTCTATTTCATCATTAAAAAACTTTTTGAATTGTAGCTTGTGATCTGAAGCAACCTTTAAAAGTTCAAGTGGTTTTCTTCCAGTTGACTTTTTAGGTCTAGATATATTTCCATTTCTCCTCTCCCTTAGAAGCCTGTAAATAGTAGATTCACTAACTCTTGTCATATTGGAACATGTCGAAACTATATTTCTAACAGTAGCAGCCGGCATTTGATGTACAACAGCATCATGCACATTTTTCACAACACAGTTAACACTCATGGAACGTAAGCGACTCTGAGCAAAACAAATTATACAAATTTGGGCGAGACCAAAATTCACCGTATATACCTGCAAAATTTCTAAGTAGTCATTAGGACAATCCCTAGTAGGAACCTATTGTAATGTTTCTTGGAAATTATTAAGTTGTCTTAACTAACCGAATTTAGATTCATATTACCTTTATATATCAGATCGGGTATAAAATTAAATAGTAAATAAATTCCTTAGATGAACGGTGACGCTCATGGTTTACTACCTGACTAGCATCTGTGACCTTTTCGCGTGCTGTCAGACAATAAGAAACAGACTATAGTCCCATCAAAATATGTGTGTGTGTGTGTGTGTGAGAGAGATGGTCTCGGACGGTGTCCATTAACCACAGGATCCCATCAAAATATGTTTCATACAATTCAGTTTGATGGAATTCTATCCATAACCATGATGAAATGTCAATTTAAGGTTAGTTTTCATTGCGAAGTAAATAAATAATAAGTAGATAAATAATCTTTACTTACCACAATAATTCGAGCACTCGGGTGTAAGTAAGTCGTTATAACAACTGTTTTTTAATTAAATTTATAGGCAAGGAGCAAAAAAATGAGTAAAAATGTGAAATAAAAATGTAAACAAAGTCTTTGGTCTGTCAACGTACAAATTCGCGTTAAACTCTTAAACTTATCGCCGACATTCATTATATGGCTATCTCTGTTTGTTATAGGTATTATGTTGTAATGGAACAAACGGTTTCATTTCGGGGGTTTAGATTCTGTGAGTAGGAAAGAGACGTACTACAAAAAGTGGTATGTGAATAATTTCATACATGGGAAAAGATTCACCGAACGAACTTGTATAATCTATTGTGAGTGGACCTTGAAAAATGTTTTGCAGTCATTTAAAAAAATATTCTCATCGATTGCCTTGGAGTCGAAATTTTTTAGGCAAACAGTGCGAAAATTATGAATACAAAAGTTCTTACACCTACACTTCAAAACCCTTTTTGACTTGGGGTTTCGAAGTAAGTATAGTTCTTTTCACGATCTAAGAAATTGACCTGGACCCGTATCTTTGAACGTTCGACTAAATGCTCCCACGTATTTCATGTGATGGGAATGGATTTGTTTTATTCGATCAGTATCTTCGAAATCTCGAATGTGCGACTTGCAAACGAATAAATGTATCAGTCGTATCAGTCCCACATGGGAGTAAGCGAATAGTCTTGCGCAGAACGTCAGAAAAACAAAAACAAATAAATATCAAACATAACCTGCTGTGTATATAGCGAGTCATAGATAGAGAAATCATAACGATATTATACTCAGTTTTTTGTTGAATAATACTACTGAAGAAAAATGAACGCAGATGAAACTTTTATGCATCAAATAATTATTGATGATTTGCCAGATGTTGAGGAAATGGCTGAAGATACGACAAGAAGGTTTTCTGATAGAAAAGATCCTTTTACATTAAAAGATCGGCAATTCTTGGAATTATATAGGGTGGATAAAGAAACTGCCCGTGATGAATTCCAAGAGAATATCTTTTTGGGCCAAATTCAACTTCATATTGCCTTTACGTAAAAGAATGACAAAACAGAATAAAAATAAACCAAAAGCTACATGTAATCTTGTTCCTCTCACGTGCTTTTTAAACTACTCTCACACTATTCTACAGTACACTTTACCTAAAAAATGACACATAAGATCTACAAAGCTGTTCGCCACTGTGTTTGGAAGATATTGCTATTTGAATTTTCGAGTAACGTTCGATTCGTGTGAAATCATTCGTACGAACAAAATCCATTCGACGTTCTCGCGAATAGTCGAATGTTCAAAGATCGGGTCCTGACCTGAGATGGGAATACATGCAATAAAGACATAAAAGTATTAGCCGTGACAGGGTCGTATTTATTTTGTTGGCGAGTAATAGATAATGGCCCGAGTGAATAAAAACTTAGCTTTTGCTTTTAGTATGAAGTATAAGCTTTAGCTTTTACTGGGTAGATTTAGCTTTTGCTAATAGCATTTGCTTAAATTGAAGTGAATAACCTTTTGCTTGTACTTACTAGCAAAAGATAGATATTTTAAGCATTTACTTAAAGTTCATATTTGGTAAATCATAAAACAAAATGTTTTTATACTGATAAGGCCTATATTTAAATTTTTATAACCAATCAGTCGGCCGTGGAATTCGATAGACTGTATGTGTATGGACAAATTTTGCAAATGCAAGTCGACAAAGGCAAATATCGAGCACATTTTAAACCAGTATCATTAACACTTATGCTGCCATGTCAGTCAAAAACGACTGACGACGGCCCTACCATTTGAGCCACCTATGATTTTCTAGCATCACTAGTGGGGGCCGATCTGAGACACGGGTTTAATCGGAAGGTCGCTCCGTAGCTTAAAACGACTGACATGGCCCATTAAGTAAACGTCCGTCAGTTGCCAACGGCTGACATGGCCTGTTTAGAAATTCTAGAAAATTATCCCTGGCAGCATAAGTGTTAACGAGTGCTAACGGTTTACGTTCAAAATGAGTAGTGATTCATTTCAAATCTATACAACTGTGCCAGTTCGTTGATTGCCTGGTCAGTCGAGTTTTCTGTAGCAAATTTAATCCAAATTCCTGCCTCTTCAACTATTTTTGGTAAAACGTGCGATATCGTTTTACATATTGTTGTTCTATGAGCTCCTTCTTCTTTTCCGATCCCTATTTGAAATCCAGGATCACTTAAAAATCGCAAAAATATTTGCATTTGTTTTTTTTGAACTCAATGCACCACCCCTAGTCTCCACTTTTGGCTCCAAAAAATGGTTAACTATCCACTCAACATTTTCTTCACTAAATCTATACAGACCGTGGTATTCTTCGGCACGACTTTCTTTTCTTTCGGGATAAAATTTTACAGATCTTATATTCATAAATGCAGCCATTTCTGCCCAACTGTTTAACAATACTAAATTTTTAAGCCAGGGTCTAACAAGCTTGCAAAAATGTAAGCTTTTCCTTAATATTGTTAGTAATTGCTTACTTTCATTCACACCATTTTTAGACAATGCTAAAAACTTTCGCTTTTGCTAATTGCATTTTTAGTAAAAGCTACTACTTATTTTTATTCACTGCAAACTAAGTCTTTGCTAGGAAAATGTGAGTTTTAGCTTTTACTGAATTATTATTCACACTGCTCAATTACCTGAAAACTCTTTAAGATTCTTGGGTAATTTACTTTTTGATCAGGTATAGTGCGGCTCTGTACGGTAAATTCGAAAAGTTGTATGGTTTTATTGCATCTCAAGCCTTAGATCGTGAAAAGAACTATAAAGACAAAATGTTTAGGCAATTTACTTAATTATTCTTGATGACGTTGAAATAGAAATATAAAATTATCATTTAATTTCCCAAAAAGAATAAATTAAATTACGTATCTGTATACTATTACTGGAAGGAATGTCTTCCAGCACACTTATCAATTGATTTATTAGAGAATGACAGCAGAAAATTGAATATTGATTTACCCTGTTAAATTCACATTTATTAATTATTCCTTTTTTCAATTTTTTTCAATCATCTGTTTGTGACAGCATTCTACCTATAATTAGCTATGAAAACAACTGAGCTTTAGATACAGTTAGTGCAACGTGTTCTCGAACTTGCCAACAGATTTAGTAATTCGATACCCTTTGTCTTAAACAGTTTACCTTAGATGGTTTCAGGACAAACATTAATTCCATGTAATCTCATTAGAGCACTAGATTTGATAATGTTGTATAATGTGATACATGTGCCGTACATATGTGACCAGTTCCGATACCTATACCAATATATTGTCATATGTTACATACGCATAAGCAATAACTTTGAAATATTATTAGGAAACATATACTGTTTTATGATTGTGCCACAAAGTGGAAAAAGTATACTTATTCGACTGTGAATTGAATACTAAATCAGTTACAAAACAAATAATGATAGGTAATGGGCCTTTTTAGTAATTTTTTTTATTGCTTCAAATTGAAGTATTTTATGGAAAAATATTTATATACTAAGTGCGGAAACAAGTGCGAGCTTTGAACGGGATGTCACTCTTTCTTCCTTGGTGACGTTAAAGAGCCTACGACCTTGAAAACGACAAACTGTTAAATCCGTTGGAATTGTAAGGTCGGTTTCCTTTGTTTGTGAAATTTGACATTTCATTTCTCATCTAACCTGGAAATCGATTTTGATTTTTTCTTTGTTACAGCTTTTGTTTGGACTATTTGTTTTTGTTTCGCTTTCGTGTTTTCAAAATGTGCTTTGTACCAACTTGCAGAAATAAGAATATAAATTGCACAAGCAAATATTTTTTTATGTTCCACAAGATGAAAATAGACTAAAATCATGGTTCAAAAGGCAAAGGTTCAAAAGAAGTTGACCAAAACAAGGAACATTTGCTGTTGTTAATATTTATGAATAAATTGAAGAAAAATGCGTTATTGTTTAT
Source organism: Galerucella tenella (assembly GCA_910591685.1). Taxonomy (NCBI): domain Eukaryota; kingdom Metazoa; phylum Arthropoda; class Insecta; order Coleoptera; family Chrysomelidae; genus Galerucella; species Galerucella tenella. Next base: position 6,719 of record CAJUYH010004740.1, on the reverse strand, counting down.
TACTAACCGTTTTGTTTTAATATTCCTGACTTCTGTTTAGAATTAATCTACATTTGACATGTATGTAAAACTCTTCCACCATACTATACACCAACAGAAGAGTTATTTATAGACAAATAAACTGATTTGTTTGACCCCCCTTTGTTTAAAACCCTCATTGTTTATTTATTATTAAGAAGCCATATTAACGTGAAAATATTTGGAAATTTTGATATAAAAAATGATTTATTCGAGTGTAATTTCTTTAATGTAAAAAAATGTGTTCTCCTTTATGCACACCTTCATACAATTGTTCTTCGGAAACTATGAAAGTCTACGAAGCACAATATAATATTTTGTTATAAAATGTAACAATGCTATTTGGGTGAAAATTGTTTTCATTACCCAGAAAAAAACCTAACATCTTCAATAATATTCCATCACTTTAAAACAACAAATTGAATATTCATAGTGAATCATTTGAAAGTTTTGACAGAAAGTTACATTTTTTGAATAAGCCTATAGATTATTAGCCTCAAATAACATCTACTTTATACCGAAAAAATAAGTATTTCAGTATAATTGTACATTTATTGTTACGAGAAAAAAAACTTATTTGCTACAAATCACATATTTCTTCACCCGTAAGAAATCACATTAGCCTACAAACAAATTATGTGGCAATTGAAACAAAGAATTATCACCCCACCCTTCCCTATTATTCAGTAACGGTCACCACCTGTATACATTTGGCGTCAGTCTACATGTGAAATTAGATCAGTTTTTGGAATTTTACTAATTATTTTGTTTTTGTGAAGTATGTGGTTAAAGTGCTCTGCATGGACAAAAATAAGTGTAATAATAGAATGAATGAATTGTTAAACTCATGGCGATTACAAGAATTGTGAGATATCTTTAAAGGTAAGTAAATAGTAAGTAACAAGCAAGCGAAATTTACCTCAAACATACACATTTCTCAATTAAGAACTCCAAAAAACTACTATGGGGAAAGCATTAATGTGCACACTTAAGGATAGACAAGGCTATCTTGTGGATACCATTGTTGGTTATGTTTTAGATCATGTAGGTATGTTTAATTTCAACAATGTATGGTTTCTATTTTCTAAATGTATGGTATCTATTTGAAAAATGTATAGTTTTCTTTTTAATAGATCAAAATATTCAGCAGCAAGTTTTTTATTCCTATCCTGCTTTCCTACTAAACAGTTTTATGCATAAATAGAGACCATTAATTTTTATTAGATTTAAACATGATTGTCATAAAAATACTGTGATTTTAATCCTCAGTAACCTAATTATTTAGAGAACCGTGTGGAAGTTACCCATACTGTTTAATACACCGTGAACTTTTAATATATTTCGAAATACTTAGAAACATTTCAAAAGCTCAGTGTATTGAATAGTGCATGTAGGTAACTTCCATACACAAAAAACAATACCATAAATAATTTGGTTTTTTAGGGAAATATATTTTTTCACTATAAGGCAATATAATTATGGTTCGGTTATGATAAATATGTTGAATGTCAAATCATTACTACCTTATGTGCCTCCTGAACATCATGAATTTTTTTCTTCTTTACAATGCTCATATAATGAAAACCCTGAAACTGAAGGCGCTGACGAATTCGAAATAGTTGAGTGATGGAAATCCCTTTCAACCTAATTTTTTCGTATTTTTAACCAAAGTGGTTTTTAAGTTTTTAATGTTTTGTTTTGAAACAATAATGTACCAAGCCTTATTTTTTTAATAAAATGTTTTTTTCTGCACACATTAAATTTTTTTTATTCCGAGAAATAGCAGAATTTGAATACCAGTACTAGTAGTAACAAAGTATAAAACATTAATTAACCAAAAATCTCCGAACAATAAATTATAGTTAAAAAAACTAAAAAAAAGAGCTTTCAGTTAATCGAATTAAAAAGTGGGAGATTCTAAATTTAGGAATAAAATGATTATCGAGAAAATTAATGTCATTGAGGTAAAAGCGTGGGATGATTTGTACTATATATTTTATACAGGAGCTCTGCATTTCGAAATAGAACTAGTAAGAAATTATAACAATAGATCTTGAGCACCCCACGCTATTACCAGAATGACATTCATTTTCTCGTTTTATTCTTAAATTAAGAATTATTTTCATATTTATTTTTTAGTTGGATTATCTATTATATGCGTGTTTTTTTAGTTTTTTTTTTTAAATAATTCATTATAATTTAACACAATTTATTACTATTACATATTGTTCTTTGATGACAGCCAGCACTAATTTCAGTATCAATATAATGAGATTGTTTGTATTATTGATACAATTTTAAAACAATTGCGTTACCAGAATATTTGAAAATCACTTAAAACATATGCCTTGTTTGATTACCCCATTTTAATTATGTGTACTCAAAACAATTAAGTTGGTTAAGTACAGGTAAATAATACAATTATATTAAAAGCGATAATTGGATCCCCCTTATATATTTCAAGTACTTCCACAAATTGACAGGCAAGTTCATTTAAATCAACAATCATCCTAACCGGTGAATAATTGATCATTTTCCCTTTCCTCTAGGCGCACGGTGGTAAAACAATGGGTCGTTTGTTTGATTAAGTTTAACACACGTGGCCTTTTAGTCTGAAAGGTCCAAGCGATTGACACATCAACATCTTCGGTTTGCTATACAGATGGCCGAACCTCTTGTACACGTGACGATATAAGGGGGAAAATACTTCATCACTATAATGATTTCGACTACTTTTAGTATATATGCTCATCTATATTTTTTATTTGCTATAAATTATCTCCCATTATGTATACCTAAATAAATTAATAGTGAAAACACATTTTAAAAACAATCTCTCAATTAAAAGCTCTTAACAGAAGAAAATAAACTTTGAATTGGGTAAAACCCATCAAATTATTACATTAATCCTAGGGTACATAACCTTGGAAACTGCTGGATAGAAGATGGACACTTACATGAACTGAAGCCAGCAATATTTGTTCCTTTTATACACTAACTTATCGTTTCAGCTTTTCTTTGGTCTTCCTGTCGTTCTCTTCTGTGTTGACTTCGCCTCCCATACTTGCTTGCAGTTTCTGTCATCCATCATTCTTATTAGATGTCTGAACCATCTAAGTTGTTGTCGTTTTGTACAATTCACTATTGGGAAAAGTAGAATTCGATAGATGGCGCTCTGGAAAGTCAATGTCATCTTAGCAACGAGTAAAACAAATCAGCTGCCGTATAAGCCCATTGATATTTAAGATGTATTTAAGTGGTTTTATTTTGCTGTTTTAGTTATTTTCAGTGTGTGTTTTGTGAAACTTTTCCTTTTTCTTTTATGGTGCTTCAGTATTTTGTGTTATTGAACTAAATTTTGACTCCAAATATTTTTATTTTTGGAGTAATAATTATGGTTGATATTTGTGAAAAGTACAACAAGCGTTCAATTAACTGTTTAGTTTTAGGTCTGATTTCGTGTTTTTATTTTATTTTTGATATAATTATATCTACAAAAGTTGCAGGGAAGGTAGGTTTGCATTGAGTAATATTTTAAATCTTCGAACCCGACTTATTTTCTCTTTGATCTGCAATGAAAACAAAAAATAGAATAACATATCCTCTTCCATAATATCTCTGATTATATATGAGAATATTACCTCAGAATTGATGACAGTTGACTTAAATAGAAAAACACAGTTTTAAACTTGTCACTGACACCAAATTGAAAAATAAAGTTGAATTTACGGTAATTACGTTGACTTGCATAATATATAATACAAAAACAATGCAAAACGAATTATTTTACTCGTTGCGACAGTTACAATTTTTTTTTCCGCCAGAGGTCTCATTGAATTCTACTCCGCCCAATAGGTTTTACTTCAGTATATCTTCCTTATATCCCCGTTTGACGGTATGATGAAAAAATATAACTTTTCAAAGAAATTCGTTACGGAAATGAGCAACAAGAAGGAATGGGATCCAAATACCATTACCAGACTTGGAAAGAATGCCATTCAATGGTACACAGACGGCTCAAAAGCAATAGAAGGAACTGGGATAGGAGTGTTCGGGCCAGGAACCAAACACTCTGAAAGCTTGGGAAAAACCCCAAGTATCTTTCAAGCGGAAATCCACGCCATAAGAAAGTGCGCCCAGTTCAATATCGATAAAGGATACAGAAGACAAAGGATTATCATAATGTCGGATAGTCAAGCAGCCATTAAGGCACTGAGCTCTTGTGTAATCAGTTCCAAAATGGTGTGGGAATGCCTAGACAAACTCAATGAACTAGGCGAGAACAACATAGTCACCTTACTATGGATTCCAGGACACACTGGAATAGAAGGAAATGAAATAGCAGATGAACTAGCAAAGAGGGGGACTGAAATACCTTTCTGGGGGCCCGAACCCTTTTCCGGAATCAGCCCCAATGTAATATTGGAAGAAATAAGTAAAGCCGAGAAAAAGAGAAGATCTGACCATTGGAAAGATCTAGTAGGACTTATACAATCAAAGACTCTTCTGGGTGACTACAACCTGTTGAGATCAAAAGAATGCATAAGTCAAAGTAAAACTGCGCTAAGAGTTTTGACAGGGATCCTAACGGGACATTGTCGCCTGAATGGGCACCTGAAAAAGCTCAAAATAGTGGAGGAAGAAGAATGCAGATTTTGTGGAATGGAAGAAGAAACCTCCATCCACATACTTTCCAACTGCACAGCACTCCAGAATCCCAGAGCACAGCACCTGGGAGATTACTGGATAGAAGAGGAACATTTGCCTAAGTTGAAGCCTGCAGACATCCTAAAATTCCTCCGGGAAACAGGACTAAAGGAACTACTAGTTTCTGAGATTCTCCTCAGAAACTGAGTAGAAGTAAGGGGGCACAATAGATCTTTTAGGTATCAGTGAATGTCACCCCAAAATCACACATACATACATACATATATCCCCGTTTCGTATTCTGTAAATCTTTGTTAAATTTTATTTCTGCTGTCTGTATTCTGATTTTTTGTTGCTTGGAAAGATTCCAGCTCTCGCATCCATACATCAGAGCTGGTCTGTAAATTGTCTTGTAAACTGTTTCTTACTGATTTCTCTTCTACTTTGAAGTTTCTTATTTAGGGCGTGAAACAGTTTGGTTGTGGTGTGATTTCCTAAAATAAATAAAACAATACATTTCTATTGGGTTTTGATCGCAATGATATTGAGGTAACTGTACTATGGAAACGTTAGAGCTTGGACAAGTTTCATAAGCGTGTTAAAACCTATATAACCTCATGAACTTTTTTCATTTCCCTTCAAGCCCAATAGTTGCGTAACAGCAATAATATGTTTTTCTAATCTGTTTGATGTAAGTAATTCAGGATTTGCTCTACACATTGCAGCATATTATCTCATCTCCGAATAGCCAGCAATCCAAAACTTAGAATTAGGATACTTATATGGAAAGTGAATAATTTCTTCAGGAAATCATTTTTTCACGTCTGACCCACGTTCCCAGTAGAGGGTACGTCATGACTGCCTGAGTCCATATTATGTTATTCGTATGAATTGTTTCATTTTCGTTTCTTCTGCGAAATATTATTGCAATTCCGATTTCTGTGTCCTGTAAAGATTTAGATTGTAGATTATTTCACTCGTTCACACCACTTGTATATTATAACTTTTACATCATGTTACATAAAATGTATAGACCATTCCAGAACACCTGATTTTGACAGATCGACCATATTGTGCTGGATCCCCCGATCAGTTGAAGTTGAAGTTTGTGTATTTGACTTAGTAGAACAATATCAATAAAATATACATTTTATTTAGATAAAAAAAAACTTTACAAATAATAAATGGACCTAATTTTAAAAAAGCAGACTCATTAAATCTTCCAGAAGTGGACTTGCTAATGATTACGGAGCTTTTTAATCAAAAACACGAGTTTATTAAATTATAATTTTATACTGTGTGACACATCGTTTTTGGCTGTTTTCCGGCCAGAATGATTAAAAATGTCAATATTTTCATAAATACATGCTCTCTCAAATGATATACAGGGTGATTCCAGATGTTTTATTTTATTCCTGGTCTGGTGGACAAAGTTACGGAGATAACGCTATAGGTTACTCAGTAACAAATTGAAATTTTATTAACTGCAGACTGCCCAATTAAAGGAGCTTCTCCAAATGCTATTTATGATGAATGTGTAGTGGAAATTAAATCACCAATGTTGAAAAGAACAAGAAAAACTTATTTTGATGAAGCAGGTAATATTAGTTCCAAATGTTCACGTCAGATTCAAATGCACATGCATGCACCTCACTGTTAAAAAAAGCGATATTTGTTAGAGCTGATCCGGACTTTGAATCAAATAAAATAATTTCTTTTGAAAAATAATTATGCCAGTTTTGTTGATGATTTACTGAAAAAGATTACCTGTTTTTTGGAAAAAAAACAGTACCTATTTAATAAAATTTCATTTGTGAAGAGCTGATCTATTATTTTATTGAATAATTTTGAACATTAATAACACCACAAGCTATAAGAACAATATCATCTACGTACAGGGTGGGGCACTATGAACGAACTATTCTCTGGCGTCTTAACGGCAAATATAATTAGAAAAAATAAGACGTGGAATTATGTAGATCACTTAGGACTATAATTTAGAAATATTGCCGTATCAAAGTTAGGTTCCTTTGAATGGAACACCCTGTATTTTA